>KE151742.1:643742-674327 GCA_000411095.1 Aethionema arabicum | reverse complement strand
ATATATATATATATATATATATATATATTATTACAAGCAAATGTATACACAAATAACATATAATCTCATGTGTGTATGTGTGCAGGCGGTGACAGATATCTACAACATGTATCGTACATCTCTGACAGCTAAACACACGTTGATGCTCTTTGACGCTATGCATGGCATAGCAGCCAATGCTCACAAAATCAACTCTGATCCGCTCTTACGTGCTAAACTCCAGGAGCTCGGGTCGGCACCTGAATCTCAAGAGCCTCCTCTCCTCCGTCTGGAGAACGAATCGTTCCAAAGCTGTATGATCTTCTTAGACAACCTCATCTCAGACCAGCCACTTGGTTACAACGAATCAGAAATCGAAAGCCACCTGATGAGCCTTTGCAGAGAAGTGTTAGAGTTCTACATAGATATATCCTGTTCAAAGGAAGAGTCATCGAGGTGGGCAGTCCCGTCAGGGTCGGTGAAACGGAGGGAGCTGACCGCACGGGCTCCTCTTGTGGTGGCTGCAATTCAGACACTAGGAAACATGGGAGAGACTTTGTTGAAGAAGAACATAGTAGAGCTGTTTCCACTGATAGCAACGTTGATAAGCTGTGAACATGGGTCAGGAGGAGAGGTGCAAGTAGCTCTTAGTGATATGCTTCAGACATCAATGGGACCTCTTCTACTACGCTCTTGCTGCTAATATCTTATCTCTCTGTAAGTTGTATCGTTTCCTATAATCGTCCTTTGATTTTCTTCTTACTCTGCTGCTTCATATTCTCATTGCTCATCACACTCGCGTTTTGCCTCTTTTTTCTTTGTTTATCTGATAGAGGTTAGCTATTCACGAGTTGTTTTTTTTTTTTATAATTATGTATATTGTAATATTAGACAGTAATGTGTTTTTGACACACGGGCGTAATAAGTCTAGAGTTTTTTCTTCTCATTTTATTGGTTTCAATGAGTAACACTAAATGACTTGGTTTCAACGCCAATAGGCCCAATACATAAGGCTTGGCATTTCCGATGGCGTCCGCGTCGCTACTTGGAACGTGAGACGAAATGGTTTTATAACCATCCAGGATAATCTCATGTATTTTTTCAAAATATATTTTTCTTAAATTGGTTATTTTGAAAATTTTAAAGGTAATAATTTTATATGTGTTTTTCTTTTGAACATTTAGTAGGTTATGATATAAAATTATGTATTTTTTAAAAAAAAATTTTGGTTTTTTTAAAATTTTGTGAGTCATTTTCCAAGATTATGTATTTTTTTTAAAAAAAATGGTTAACTTTTATGGATTTTAACCCATGATTTTAGTAATATTGGAAAAATTTGTTAATTTCAAAATTGTATGGATTATAACCGATGATTTTATTATTTTTTGAAAATTTGTTAATTTCAAAATTTTGTGGGTTATAACTCATTGATTTTAGTATTTTTTGAAAAATTTGTTAAGTTCAAAATTTTGTGGGTTATAACCTATGATTTTAGTATTTTTTAAAAAAATTGTTAATTTCAGAATTTTGTGGATTATAACCCATGATTCTAGCATTTTTTGAAAAAATTATTAATTTTAAAATTTTGTGAGTTATAACCAATGATTTTAGTAATTTTTAAAAAAATTTTAATTTCAAAATTTTGTGGGTTATTTATAACTCATGATTTTAGTACATTTTGAAAAATTGTGTGACATATAATTCGTGATTATGTAATTTTAATATTTCTTTTACCTATTTTTCTAATAATGGGCCTTTTATTTAACGAATCCCATATTAATTATTAATAGAAAGCTCAATGTTTCCCTAAACCAAAAAACAAGCCCTTCTAATGATCCAGCGCCCGTATATAAAATGAACATTATTCGTCGTCGTTTTACTTCAATCGACCGTTCTCGATAATTCCAAAAGATATTATTTTTTTCTAACATGATAATTCGTCTATATTTTTATATAGAGTAGTTATTATATTGTGGATCTGCGTTTCCCACCAAATCCTTAATCTCTCCGCCTCGATTTGAGCTTTAGGATTCATTTCTCCACCGTTTCCTCCTCCATTAATTCCGTTGGAGCTCGATTCTTAACGCCTGCAACTTCATCGAGGTGGTAATCTATCTCCGAAAACCCTACACAGTGTCAACTTCTCCCTTTTCGTCTCTGATTGATTTCTTTGGCGCCTTTGATTTCTAGGTCTCTGTTGATCCCCGAGATCCAAATCAAAGGATAAGGCGGACGGAAGCGATATGGGCGGCGGAGTGAGAGAGTTCGCAGCGGAGGAACTTTTCAATTCAAATCCCTTCCACTCTTTCATCGCCGTAGCTATCTGGCTTGGCGCCATTCACCTGAACGTAGCTATTGTTCTCTTTTCCCTTATATTCCTTCCTTCTTCTCTTTCTCTCCTCGTCTTCGGGTTTCTCCTTATCTTTATCTTGATCCCACTCAATGACCGTAGCAAATACGGCCGTATACTCGCTAGGTACATCTGCAAGCATGCGTGTAGTTATTTCCCCATCACTCTTCATGTCGAGGATTACGAAGCTTTTCAACCTAATCAAGCTTATGTGTTTGGCTATGAACCACATTCTGTGCTTCCAATAGGTGTGGTTGCACTTGCTGATCTCACAGGCTTCATGCCTCTTACCAAAATCAAAGTTCTTGCAAGCAGCGCTGTGAGTTAAACTTGAAGCTGCTTAGCTTATCCTTTGTAGTATCCATTTCCCTCGAACTCATTGTTTGCAAATTGATGTTAGGTTTTCTACACACCATTTTTAAGGCAAATATGGACATGGTTGGGTCTTACTGCTGCTTCAAGGAAAAACTTCACTTCTCTTTTGGATTCTGGCTATAGCTGTGTTCTCGTACCTGGTGGTGTGCAAGAGACGTTTCATATGCAACACGATGTTGAGACTGTTTTCCTTTCTTCAAGAAGAGGTTTTGTTCGTATAGCTATGGAACATGGTCGACCACTGGTTCCAGTTTTCTGCTTTGGTCAATCACATGTGTATAAATGGTGGAAGCCAGATTGGGATCTGGTTCTTAAATTATCTAGAGCAATCAGGTTTACTCCGATATGCTTTTGGGGAATATTTGGATCTCCGATACCATATCGAAACCCTATGCATGTGGTGGTTGGTAAACCAATAGAGGTTACGAAAACTGTGAAGCCAAGTGATGAAGAGATTGCGAGGTTACATGGTGAGTTTGTGGAAGCTCTTAAGGATCTGTTTGAGAGACATAAAGTCCGATTAGGCTACTCTGATCTTCAGTTGAACCTTGTTTGACTCCAAACTCCAATCAATCTATCACTTTATGTTTTATCTCTCTTCTGTTTTAACACAACACATGTTCGTTTTCAAGTGAGTTTGCAGTTGAAACAAAAGTGTTATCATAAATTAGACAGTCTGGTTTTGTCCAAAAAGGTGTAAAAGTGGGGAGAATGAAGTTGAAATTGGTGGGGTGGGGTACATAAGAAAAGAATGAATTACATAATGGTAAGAAATAAGTTAAAAATGTTAAAGTGGAAAGAGATCGATTTTTACATGAAGGAAGTCAAAAGTGGATGCCGAGACGGCGGATCTCAGATCGGAAAACAGGACTGGAGGAGAGAGTCCGATGAGCTAAACTTCGGATATCATCTCTTGAACATTCCTTTGATATTCTAACCAATTCCCATAATGCCCCTCCACTTATCATCTCCTTTGCATTCACCTCTGAACAATCCCCCAAAATCATTATCCCAAAAAAAAAAAAACAAGAACAAATAAGAGAGTAAGAGAGAGAGAGTAAGAGAGAGAGAGAGAGAGAGAGAGAGAGAGAGAGATAGACTTCACTAACCATGTTGGGCCAAATGGCACAAAGCCAGTTCTATATGGCGTCTGATTGGTGCAGCTTCATCGTTAGCATGTTGTACAATCCACGGAAGAGCTCCGTCTTCTATTAGTAGAGATCTTCCACTCTTCTCACCTGTCATCATCATCATCATCATCATCATCATCATCATCATACTCTCACTAATCATTAAATCTCTACAAGCAGAGGTTTACCTTGAGAGGTTGCTCGGGACTCGCACTTTGCAAAGTTTGCAATTCCACGAGCAACTTGAGCAAGAACATCTGGATGACCACATCTAACCATTCCTAACAATGCTTTTATTCCACCATCTGACCATAGTCTTGGCTGAAGTTTATCTGCCAACGCCCAAATAAAATGATTCAGAGATTGGTTGGTTCTTGTTCACAGATCCAGTCGTCTAAATGATCAAAAGATGTTTTACCGTTGCCACATAAATTAGCAATGGCCCCAGCAACCATGCGTAAGGTCTGTGGATCTTCTGCATCTGCAGCTGTTATAGATAGCAAACTGATTCCACCTTGGTCCACTATCAGTTGTTGACTAATTTCTGTTGCCCCCAAAGACAAGAAGCCAAAGAATTAGTCTGCTTCTGTTTCCACTGTAAAACATATTTTGTAAAATACGTAACGACTAATGACTAATTGGTATCATTTAAGAGTTTACCATTCATTGCAAGATTGGCGATTGCACCAGCGGCAACTCTTCGGACAGTTTCATCCTCGTAACTTCTGAGAAGCATCAGCAACGATGCAAGTCCTCCGGCTTCAACAATCTTTTCCTGATTTGCCTCTGCTTATTTCACGGTTTTCAACCCCGGAGACAATAGCGAAATCGTGAGAATCTACAGCAATATACGCAGAATGATGTCTAAATGTCTGTGAGTGAGCAAAAAGTGACCTTCAGCTGCTAGATTGGCTACAACTTTCACAGCATGGATTCTTATGTTTGCATCATCTGACTCGAGCAATTGCAAGATCTTTTGTAGTCCCACTGTTTTAGAGAGGATGCATATTTATTAGAACCACAAAGAGTACACATCCTGGTTCAAACACTTTTTAAAAAGCTTCTGATCACCTTGTTCGCATAGTGTAGCAAACGGTGCCTTCTGTCCGTTCACAGATTCTCTTGCTTGGGAATGTCGTGATGGTAATGAGTCCGTGCCAGAGTATGAATTTCCCATGGCACCTCTATCCAAGCATCTTCTCATCTGAATCACAATACTTAACTGTAAGATTACAAATTCGTGGTGCCGAAGATTTAACCAATAATATTATTGACATAGTTGATGAAAGGAAGTCTCAAAGTGCTTATTCCCCAAATTTTTACAAGCCAAAAATAGAGACTATGCAAAGTGGCATCTCCTATAGGCCGTTGATTTACTGCAATTGAAGAAAAGAGAAGGGGGGAACTTTAAACATATGTACTCCAGAGTTGTAAACTTTGTACCTGGTCAGCTTCAAAAGTAAGTTGCACAAGTTGACTTCGTAATATGGTAACTTCTTCTTCAAGTTTCTTTTTCTGAAGGGCCTCATCCTCCAAAAGTTTTTGTAGTCTTAACATTCCAGCACCTTCGCTTTCCTAAAACACCAAAAAGCTTGGTTAATTATCATCTTACGTGCTGAAACTTTGAGAGAGAGAGAGAGAGAAAAAACTTGTCTGGGTACCCCTGATCTTGTCTTCAGTGTTAACTGGCTATTTAGTTTGTTAATTTCCTCTTCAGCTGCTTTCCTTAGTTTCAT
The DNA here is from genome assembly GCA_000411095.1 of Aethionema arabicum. NCBI lineage: Eukaryota > Viridiplantae > Streptophyta > Magnoliopsida > Brassicales > Brassicaceae > Aethionema > Aethionema arabicum. The sequence continues at coordinate 668,757 of KE151742.1, read as the reverse complement.
TTCATTCTCAAGTGATTCTTTTAGCCTAGTGAGTTCACTAGCTGTAACAACTCCATTGACCTGCAAAGTAATTTTACTGGTTACAAATGCACACACTCTGATCACTTGGAAGCAGATCTAACGTTTTGTAGGCTAGTACCTCTCCGTTGCGTTTACCATTCTCGTGGTTCTGCTGGTTCAATATCATCTTTTCTTCAAGCTTTTTAACTGACTCCATATACTCCATTTGACACTTTAGTTTCTCCTTCTGTAAACAGAGTATGAATAATAATGGCCTGATTATAAACATTACTGTAACACAGCATACATACGAACCATTTATCCAAAGTTTTCTTCTTCTTTTTCTTTTTGCATACAAGCCAAAAAATGCCTACATGGTTGCATTTACTAACCTCCAAGGCCTTTGCAAAGTTCTTTTCAACATCTAAGACACGATTCTGAGATTGGCAACTAATTCTCTCTACTTCATCATCAAATGCTTTCAGCTGCCTTTCATTTTCAGCAATCACCTTATCCAGCTGGGCCTCAAGTTTCTTGGATAAACTCTTGTAATCAAATTCTTCCTTTATCTTTAACATATTTTCTACCTTCATAGCCTGTCCAAGATTTAAAAAGCTTATTATTGATTTCAAATGTCTCAATAAACTTCTACATTACAGGTTGGAAACGGAACCCAGACGTAAATTGTAAAGAAAGTGAAAACCCACCCTTTGACCAAATAATATAGTACTTGTTGTCTCTCCTCTATGACGTGGAGAGGGGCCAATGGTCACAATTAAAGATGTTCTTGCTGTGCCTGGCATGCAAACAACAGATATTTGCGTGAAGAATATTACACAAAAGAGTTTCCTAGGAATTGTGAATTCAAGCCACCACGACTTGGACATGAATAAGGACGTATAAGATAACTAACCACCAAATGAATCTCTCAATAGGCGAGTAAGTTTTGAATCACGAAGTGGAACATGAGAGCTATTCTCAGCTATTGCATTTATGCATTTCCCTAAGGCACTAAGTGAGAGATTGATGGATTTAGCTTCCTCCAGCATGTGGCCTTCACTGCCTGCATTGCAAGTAGAGGGTGAAATTGAGGCAATTCCGTAAGGTGGAATCATGGAAAACATCGTAGCAAGAAAATGAAAGGTGCGTAGTAAACAAGTTTGATAAACTGCCTTTCAAGGAGGGTAGATAAAATATGTGAATCTGCATTGTAAATGAGATTGAAAAGCTATCTCGTGTGATTATCAGAGGTTTGTACCAGACTTGTGAACACGCTCAGAGCCAGCAAGATCTACTAGAACTAACTTGCTTCTCCTGATTAATGGCTTTGATGGTCTCACTAAGTGAGGTGAGCTTTCTGCTTCATTTGAGACTGAATCCTCGCTTTCCACCATCGACCTCTTGACATGTACCTGAACTATTGATCATGCATCAACTAAATAACAATATAGATGAACAACAAGGTTAGATCTAATGCTTAGTAAGTTTCAGAAGGGTAAACTGAGCTGATAAATTACCATGAGAATTGCATGACTGCGAGAAGATTCAGTATTCAGTTTTGTGTTTGCTGCAACTCTATGTGTTTCCCCCAGTCTAAGTAGCTCAAGGAAATTTTGTTGGTTCCTGATCTCTACGTGGGTAGCCCCTGGCAAGGAGACATCTCCAGTTTTGGGGTCTTCGACAATAGCAATATTGTCATTAGTTGGATCTAGGAGATCTTGGATGGTCTCCATATAAAGCTGGACAGATTAGTCAAAAACTCAATAGAGAAAAAAGGAATCAAAATAACTTGAGAAGGCAAAAGTACTTGGTGAAAGAAATTACTCACAAAATTTTCAATACCTGTAAATATGAGACAGAGACAGAATCAGTCTCTAGGGAAATGCCTCCTATGATATCTTCCATAGAGCGAACCATTATACCACGAGCAGCAGTATCTTCATCTCCCAATCTTCCAAGAGTAAAAGTCTTCCCTGTACCCGTCTGACCATAAGCCATCACAGTTCCATTGTAACCCTCAAGAACACTCTGCATGCCAAAAATAATAGTATATAAGATACTAAACAAACCAAGAAGAACTAAAGGAGAGTCCAAGCAGAACAGTGAAGAAAGATAGAATATAAACCAGAAAGTGATGAAGGAGAGAAAACAGACCTCTACAACTGGCTTGGCAACCACTTCGTAGACTCGTTTTTGTGAAGCCGCTTCGGTAAGCACCTCATCAAACTCGTAAGTCTCTGTATCCCAATTGTTTTTCCTCAGTTTCAATCTTTTAAGCTAGGACAGGACAAAAGCCGAAACAATCATTAATAAGAAAAAACAAACTCATTTCAAATCCCTCGCTCAATTTATAAGGAATTCGAGAGAACCTCAGGTTGCAACTCAACACAATCAGCAAAGTCAGCATCTGCAACCGACTCATCTGCATTTCGAGGTCGTAATCTTACAGCCACTCGAACTCTTCCAGGTACTGTGACGAAAGCAACGAAAATATAAAACTACAGCTCTACAGAAACAAAAGTCAAGCATTCATTTGAGTTCCAGTAGAATAAACTCATTACTCCACGAAATCTAAGAATCTCCATGATATGAGCAACTAAACCTTGGGCATTCCAATCAGGCCCCCCAAAAACATAAACAGAGTAGTTTCACTAACACGAAGTTACAACCGACATAATTGGGAGATATCGAAATATCAAGTTTGAAACTTAGTTTTGAAATCTGATATAAGTAATAAGAATATTCAACCTCCACCATCTCCGGGTGAAGCTCCTCCAAGAGAAGCAGACGAGCTCCGACGAGGAGCATGCGCGGAAGAAGGAATCCTCGATTTGAAAGAAGACGATCTGAGATTGGAGGAATTAGCTCCAGAAATCGGTCTCATCGATCCTCTAACCGCACCATTTCTCGAAGACGCCATAGCCATCTGCTAATCTTCTCTCTCTCCACCAGAGTCCTGGCGGCGGTTTACGCAAAACAGGAAATAAATTCAAACGAGTTGCAGAACAAGAGTGGTGTCTGTGGTATTGTATTTGTCAATTTGTTTCTTCAATTTTGGGGGTTTTTTTTTTTTTACCTTTTTCTTTTTCTTAAAACAGTAATGGAGGTGGAGAATGGCGGGGCCCACACTAGCTAGCATTTGAATGGAGACAGAGACAGTCGTTGTATTACTGGCCCCACTATCATTTTTTTACCTTTTTACCCTCACCATGTTCTGCTGAGTGGGTTAAGTCCAGGTAATGGCCCGTGTGGTTGCTTTGATTGCGCCGAACGAGTAGGCTTAGTAGTGGCCCACGAAAAGACCGAATTACCCCTAAACGGCCTCGTATATGTGTAGGCCTCGTTGAATTTTATGGGCCCATGTAGCATCCTGTCGAGGCCGGACCCTTACGAATACAACAAAATCGACGACAGATTTGGTGAGAGAATATTACATTTTAATAATACAGAACATTCAAGAAGAAAGGTCGATGAATCCAGCAACTCTTGAATAGGTGAAACAGTGGTTTTAAGTGTAATTATCAGCTCACCAAAACAGATGGAGAGAAAAACAATAAGGCTTGGTTTAGTATTGATGCCACCTTTGAAATTAGCCTGCAAGTGGATTGGCGTGTATTGTCACACGGTTTAGCCTTATCTCAGCTAGTGGCCTATCTCCGGGTCCGGTTTGAGTCTGCAAGGGGTCCATATCACATCATCAGTTAAGCAAATCACATCAAGAAAATCAATTTACACGGATTCTGTTTCATTTAACTGTACGCCAGAACTACAGTTCTTGAAAACTATTCGATATATGGATTGATCTGTAGAGTAGAATATGACTAGGGAAAAGGGAGGATATGTTTACCTTTTCCATAATGTCAAGAACTTCGAACCCATGAATCACTTTGCCAAAGATGGTGTATAATCCATTAAGATGTGGCTGCTTTGCATAGGTTATGAAGAACTGGCTTCCGTTGGTGTTAGGGCCACTGTTCGCCATAGAGAGCATCCCTCTTGCATTATGCTGCAGAAGAGAATGATATCAGGCAAACCATTTAGTACAAAACAGGCTTAGAGCAGAGAGATATGCCATCTGCAACAGTATCAAATCATATACGTCTGGTTCCATGAAAGATAAATAGCTTCTAATTGGCTTGCACTTACAGTTAGTAATGTGATTACGACAGGCATATGATTACTTTGCCAAAATACATTCATCCTTATTTCACAGTTAAAAGTAACAAATCAGGATGGTATACAGCTACTTTAATAAGCCTTCGCTCAAAAGGTTTGTAGTCCTATGGGTTTTGAGCAATCAAAATCCTATATCTATGGCTGCTAACATTAGCATTGAAACACTGACAAGGATACATCAAGAAGCCATGACACATACCATTTATGACCCCTTTCAACAAGATGAATAAATCGGAAGCATGAAGTGTGATATGCACTAAGTTAAGAGGATGAACAGCCTGCTTAGATACCTTTAGGGACTCTCGTATCTCATCATTGAATTTTTTGCCCCAAATGCTACTTCCTCCTTTTCCAGTACCAGTTGGGTCTCCTCCTTGAATCATGAACCCTTTGATATTTCGATGAAATATAGTACCATCATAGTAGCCACTAGCACATAAAGCCAAAAAGTTCTGCACCAAAATGAAAATCTAATGAAAACTTCTAAAAGGCGAGTTGCACCATACAGTGCACTCATCAAGTACATAAAATCACATCAATGTCTGGAAAAATAGCTCTGAAAACATTACAAGACAGTGAACACATATAGCTTCCTGAGCAGAGTACAAGGGGGGTTATTCAGGGAAAAAAGCGTGTCGCCCATCATAGCAATCAGACAACCCTAATTTCGCTTTACGTAGTTGATGAAATCCAGAGATCGAGAGGACAAATCGTCCATACAAGAACCAATCAAAGATAAAATAGCTAACGAAACAACCGAAAACTAGAGAACTATTATAAATTCGTTCTTTCTCTCGCGTTGGTTCAACGCTACTGATCTCATGAACAAAACACACAAATTCTTAGAAAATCTTCAATCGACAAAAACAAGCGTAAGCTAGGAGACTAACTAACCTCAGCACTCTTAGGAACCTCGTCACAGAAGACCTCACACTTGATATCTCCGAGATTCGTGTGCAATGTTACTGACTGCGCTCAGAAAACAAAGAAGAATAAAAAGCGGGATAACAGAGGTATGAGAAACTGGAAAGTATATAAAGAAACAAAAAAAGAAGAACTGATCAACATCTCACCATTGATACTCTTCTCCAGGCGTTGCTCGGAAACGCCAAATTCGTATCCACCAGAGTTTTTGCTTGCTTTTCAGTCCCCCTTGATTTCTAGTCGCTTCGATTCTTTTGGCGCTTATTGTTCGTTCGAGGATTTTCTGCAGACTTTTATATCTTAAAACGACGTCGCTGTAATGGGAGTGTTGGGCCTACTACAGTTTTTTTGGGCCTTCATACCAATATGGAATAAATGCTGATCCATTAAAAGGATGCAGACGGTGTCGTTTTAGTTTTGCAAATGTTCAAATACGGTGTCGTTTACTTTTGCAAATGTTCAAATCCAATGCGTTACCTTTAGTGAATCTCTAATTCCTATTCCATGGCGACCGATGCCCCTTCTATCGCCGCCACGGCTACGGCGGTCACCGGCGAGATTGCATACACAGAGTTTAAACAACCTAGGTCTATATTTGATTTGACGAAAGACTTCTTTGACTCGTGTCAGCTATTGAATCCTTCAGCGACTCAATCGACATATTTCGCGTTAGGACCTACGGTTTCACCAGCTCACGATCCTGATAAAAGAGAAGAGGATAAAGAACTAAGTTCAAAGGACGCACTTTTGGATAGATGGACCTGTAACACTTGTAAAATTGAATTCTTATCTCTTCAGGATCAACGCTCGCACTTCAAGTCTGATATTCATCGGCTTAACGTAACATTCTTCAGCTTCCTCTGTTTATTTCATGCTTATGTTTGACTGGCATGCTACAGATTGAGACACATACTTGTTAGCATTAGTTTGTACAATGGGAAAGTGAATAATTGTGTGTTTCGCTGGTTAGAAATGATGAACACTAACCTTGGTTTCTGTGGATGTAGATCAAGCTGAGTCTTGCTGGAAAAGCTATTTTGAAGGAAGAAGATGTTGATGAGTTAACATCTGAATCAGTTCAAGACTATGATGTGTCTAGTATATCAGGATCAGAAGACGAAGCTGAGACAAGACACTTACTTCACATTGATGTCCAAAAAGGTTTTGATAAAAAGAAACTATTGTTTCGCCTTCAAAGTGGTGAAAAATTTTCCATCTGGAGAAGCTTAATCATGAACGAGGCTGAAAAGGTTTCGTATGGTAATGATAGAGGAGCTTCTGATGATGGTAGTGGAAGCTTGGGAGAGAATGAAGTAACAGAGAGACTGAGGAAGTTGATTCCAGAGAATTTGGATGATAAGCAAATGCGTGTCGTGTTACTTGCTAGTGGTGGCCACTTTGCTGGTACTGTCTTCAATGGAAAATCAGTTGTGGTTCATAAGACATTCCACAGGTATCTCTCTTCACATTTTTCTCTCATAGCCATGGATGTATCTCTCCTCATTTAGCTGCTTAAAATCTTTTGTGAATGGGTCTTCCTTAGCTTCTTGTTGTCTTTTAATTCCATTTCCCATGTATAGATACGTTGTAAGAGCCAAGGCTGGAAAAAAGCAGTCCACAAAAGATGGAAGCGGGAGGAGTATACACTCTGCGGGTGCCTCACTTCGTCGTTACAATGAACTTGCTTTAAAAAAGGTTAGTCCTTGAACATGATCTTTCATGATTTGCTACTGCTGCAGGTAGAAACATCAGCCACCTGCATGATAGAAAGGAAAAAAGCATTAGAGAGTGTTATTTCAGTATATATTTCTTACCCTCTATGAAGAAGAAACAGATAGAGAAGTGTAACTCTTGTTACCTTTTTCTCAACTTTGTTAGGATATTCAAGAGCTACTTGCTAGCTGGAAGCCTTATTTTGATGGTGCTTCTTGTGTTTTTGTCCATGCTCCCTCAAGTAGCAGGCAATTGCTTTTCAACGGAAGCAAACCGTATTTTAGCAGCCAGAACTATGCCGTGCGTAATGTTCCATTTACTATCCGGAGACCCACCTTCAAGGAATCACAGCGTATATATAATCAGTTGACTCAGATTGCATATGTAACTGAAGAGATTTGTATTAATCCACCAGAAGAAACCAAAGCTAATATGGTGCAACAAGCCCATGATGAGAAAACTGGTGACACCTCAAGACAGAAAGAGGCTGATGAAACTTCATCAACCAACATTATCTTAGAGGAACCAAATCTTATAGAAGAGGATCTCGGAGATGGAGTTGTTGGTGTATCAACTCCATTACATGAAGCTGCTAAATCTGGTGATTGTGAAAGAGTTTTGGAGTTACTGGAGGAGGGGTTAGATCCTTGTGCTAAAGATGAAAGAGGCAGAACCCCTTACCTGCTTGCAAATGAGAAAGAAGTGAGAAACACTTTCAGAAGGTTTATGGCATCAAACCTTGAGAAATGGGATTGGCATGATGCTAAAGTACCTAGCCCGCTCACTAAAGAGATGGAGGAATCTCAAGCTGCCAAACAGGTACTTTGCATTGATCTGTATATGGGATTCTGAATCCATAATCTGGCTAACTTACTATATGACGATGATTGTTCAGGCAGAAAAAGACGCCAAGAAGAAAGCAAGAGCAAAAGAATTGAAGAAACTACGCAAAGCCCGAGAGAAGAAGGCTCAAGTAACATCTTTTATCAGTTTCTAATTCGAAACAAAACTCAGGATTCGTTGAGACAATCAGTTACCTTCTTAACCAACTTGTCTTGCAGGCTGAAGCTGCTCAGGCTGAGAAAGACAAACCGATCTCTAAAGTGGTTAGCTTTGCATTCCCCAACTGTATAATCTTTTTAGTGTAATACCAAGAAGAAGTGACATCGCATTTCCTCACACTCTTGCCTTCTCTTTGTCTTAATCTTGTACCAGGAGGAAGTGCGGAGAGCAATGGCTGCACAGAGGGAAAAGAGAGCAGCTGCTGCTGAAAGGCGAATGGCAGCTCTTAATATTCAAAACAATTCAACGACAGCATCAGCATCAGAGAGCTTCACTGGAGACATATGCTCATATTGTCATGTTTCATTGGTCGGTAAGGTTCCATTTCACCGTTATAACTACAAGTATTGCAGTACGTCATGTATGCAACTTCATCCTGAGATTGACAAGGAAACCAAACAGTGAGCATACAATTGTCATGATTTCTGAGGTTTTCCTCAATGTTGTTAGGGATACAAAATTACGGGTAAAAACTAATGATTATAACTATTTATCCAATACAAATATCATTGGATTTGGAGCTGAGTTTACGAGACCCATAAACGTATATTGCCTCGACAAGAACATCCTCAGGTTCTCCTGTAAAACTTTAAAGAAGAAGAAAACACAAGTCTTTGCTTGTCTAATCATAACTGCATCAACATTTAAGAAACATAAATTAATGTGATACTGTTCAGAGGTTTTGGGAGAGACATAAATGAAGAGCATGCTCAGCTTCTTTCAAGAAGAGTCGCGTGAGTTCCTTCTGTCCTTTACGGTACACTACACTTGACCACTTGTTTCTGCTCATCACCACTTGCTTCCCCGTCCCACCCAAGTCCCTGCCACACGTCCAATTAACCATATAAATCTATCATTAGTAGAAGTATTACCAACAGTGATTAGTATATAACAGATCTGGTATCTAAAATGGATTAGATGCAAATGATGTCAATATACAGATTCTTCTATCTTTCAAAACTTGATATAGATTGAAGTTAACTGTGTTTGATGTTTGAACAAGAAATGATTATACCTAGATGCAGTTTGATGTTCTACGTTCTCTGATACGCATGCCTTGTGAAGGAGCTCAGAGTCTTGGTCTTCAGCACCGGAACATTCTTCTAGATTCATCAGCCTGTCAGAAAATTTCTCAGACATGTAGGCCAGACCCAAGTATCTAAAGGACATTATTGGTGGTAACTTGGATATCTATATTTTAATTGTGATACCACAAGCATTTAGCTAGCTCTTGATATCATATGATATGTAATGAATTCAATTGCTTACTTTGCATTAAGGAGATCCACAAGTAACTGCAAAGCTCCAGAATCCCCACATGCTTCCCATATAGCCATCCTGACCTCAGTTTCAGAAGGTTGTTCTTCTGGTCTTGACTCTACAAGCTTTGAGAAAAAAAATTGTTAAGCCCCAATTATTGAAAAACTGTAGATCTTATCTGGTTTCTTCTTTGTCCCAACTCCGAGTTTAAGTTAAAAAGTGAACAGAAGAATAAAAATTGAGATCATACCTCTTCAAGCATAGCTGATACCTTGTAAATCTCATCTTCTTGCATAGAAATGGTCCTTAATGCAGTCATAAAATCTTCTGGGAACACTAGTTTGTTCACATATGATGGTGTCTTACGCTGCCCAGACCAACTGAAATTACAGGATCTGGATGTCTCCTTCTCATCGCTTTTTCCAACTTTTGATGAGTTTAGTGGGAAGAACCCTTGATCTAGGAGCGATTTTGGCAGGAGGCACCGGAGTTGAGCTTTCTGCAATGAGAATTTTGGAGTTTAACAGTCATACAATTATTCAAAACAAAATGGATTAGAGAGAAACATAATTGTCTATGGTCGAATGGGTAAGATAGTGCGAAGAATTGTACTGCTAACCTGAGCATCAAGAAGCTGTCCTTTGGAATCAGCAAATTGGATACTTTGAATCGCCTCAACAGGATAATTTACCTGGATAAATATAATATTAGTCCTAACAACAGTGGTGAGCATCTTCTTGATCTTGGAAGTTATGTTCACCATCAACATACTCATCACTCATAATATATCACTGGTCGAAAGTGGAAGCATATGTTACCATGAGATAATCATCTGGATTGTTCTCTATGACAAATCCATACAGGTAAAGAAGCTCCTGCAGAGAGGAGAAGGACACAACATCATTTTTAAAAACACTAGATGTGACAATTTACAAACACACTTGTACATGCCTCGACTAAAGTACACAGATAATTCAATTGATTTCTATTGAAGCCCTCAGGAACTGCAAAAATTCTGACCTCATTTCCTTTGTTACCATAACTAATGGAGATCTCGCTGTTTGGCATAGGACTTTGTTCAACTGTTTCAATAAGAAATGTGGCGCTTAGTTTTCCACATACAGACCAAAAAGAAGTAAGGAAAAGGATTGTTTGATATTTGTAGAAAGTGCAAGTCAACGCAAACAAATATTGGCCAACCAGAGAGGAGGTACATGGAGAAAGGAACTCTCGATACTGATCCAATCCCATCAACTTCCCAAGTTGCAACTGGCTTCAAATCTTTACTGCCATAACCACAATTCATCATTTCACATAACACCAGTATATATTCATTAACCATATCAACATAATGGCACAGTGTGACACTGAATATGGTGACCTGCTTCTTTATAAAAGAAAATTTGGGCATACCGTGGTTACAGAAGTCAATGCCGGGAACAAGCCCCTCAACCCACACAGTATCTCCAGGTGCTACAAATGCTGCACCAGGGACTTGGCTAGGAAGCTCTTCAACTTGAGGCTCTACCAATCACAAAATGAAGATAACTCATGAAGGTTTACAAAAATTGAATTATATAATGGAGAAAAAAATGATAAAAATCAGCAAAACAAAATGACTTGCCTTTTTCACTATTCGAATTGGTTGGAAATACGAAAGAATGTGGAAGAGGAATGTTTAAGGCACGACTCCAGAATACAGAATTGGCCCTTGCCAAACAAAAAAGGTCTAAAGATTATTCAACAGGCCTTTACAACACACTAAACTCTGGTTTTACTAACAAGAACTTTAGCAAACATACCAGAGGAAGCATTCAAAGGAAACCTCGCTGCACAAGAAGACAAATTAAAATATGATTGGCTCGCCGTCAATTAAATTAAATTGTCCAAAGTAGAGTAAATATGTTTGGTATGTAAACCTTTCAGAGTTGCCATCCAAGATAAGAAGCTTTTTCACCAGATCCTCCACCTTCTCATGGTAAAGTGACATCAACTTCTTCTTCTGAAAAAAACATCATATGACAAAAAAAACTTATGATGTTGGTTGGTCTATGAAATAATTGGTTTAATCGATGTAAGGAAGAAACCACACATTGGATTTAAGGATATCTAGCTGCTAATTTTCAAGATCATATGATGAACAACTTACACATAAACAAACCTCCATGGTTTACCTGTAACTCAGTTGCACGATACAAGTTTGAACCCTTCAGCTCAAGGATCTCTTCGTCAGAAAACCAAAGAGGGTTACCAAATCGAGTGGGAAGCATATCAAGATACCTAACAAAACATTTCTTGACTAATGAATCCCATTAGACCAATGCAATAAACTAAACCTTCCTAGAAAACACAAACTTACGGCTTCCATGTAGAATTTTTACGAAGACGCTCCACAGTGAGGAACAAAATCATTAGAAACCGGTCATCTACTTCTCCTTCTTCAAACATTTTCTGACACTCTGGACCCAGGAGAGGGTCCTGTAGAACTCTCATAGGTGTAATGGCCAAATCAAGTGGAACAACAAGCAAAACATCTGAAAATTTCCAATGCCAAATTATAATTCCATATATTTTCCACCAAAAAAATAAAAACGAATTGATCTATCAATTTTTCACCGCGCGTAGACACATAATAATCCTCGATTTGGTTCAGGAGATAAGTCAAAATTACCACCAGACGTTTCAGTAGAGCTGGAGACAAATATGCCAAATCCTTTTCGAGAATCAGAGTACTTGATGTTGCAGCCCCGTAGTTCAACTCCATTCACCTAAATTTCAGATCAAAATCCATCAAAGAAGAGACTAAAATCCATGAGATATAAGAACAATGATTCACAATTCGCCATTATAAGAATGACTGCAAACAACAGATATTGAATTCCGTCGTTTCTCAGAAATAGATGGTTCCAACCTGAAGCCATTCGAGGAACAATTCGAGTTTCGCTTCTTCTTCCGAAATCACCATATCAAAAGATCAATCGTCCGGCGAAGACCAAAACTCCCGGTGACGGGTTTAAGGCAATGGTCGAACGAAGTAGAGATTTAGTTGCTGACCGAAACGGTGTCGTGAGCTTTGACTAATAACCGCACGCATTTAACCAAACCGGAGACCTGTATCAAAAAAAAAAAAAACCGGACATCGAAATTTTGATTTCGGACGTTAAGTGAAATAAACCGCCGTTAAGTTTTCCGTTAAACTCTTTGACACGCCAAATATCTGAGAAGGTCCCCGAAAGACGAAAGCTTTTAGATTGAAGAGCTGAAGGTGAAGAAGCTATTAACAATGGCGGCGGATTTACCTGAGGCAACAGTGCAGAACATTCTTGACCAAGACTCTCTTAAATGGGTCTTTGTTGGAGGTAAAGGAGGTGTAGGGAAGACGACTTGTAGTTCTATACTCTCTATTTGTCTTGCCAGTGTTCGATCCTCTGTCCTCATCATCTCCACCGACCCTGCTCACAATCTTAGCGATGCCTTTCAGCAACGCTTTACTAAAACCCCTACTCTCGTTCAAGGCTTCTCCAATTTGTTCGCCATGGTACGTTTGCTCTGATTTCCTTTCTCGATCGCGTTGGATCAAATTTCAATTTTCCGTGATTCGATCGGAAATTAGGATTCTATGAATCGAATTTCAATTTCAATTTACGTGTTCTTAGCTGAATTTGCTAAATTGATCGATCACTTTTGATGAGGAAGTAAGTAATTTAGACTTAGTCATTGCATTAATTCACGATGATTGCTACTTTTCTTGACTATGTTCACTCTGATTTAGGTTTAAGTGTAAGAAATTCGATGTCAATTTTGTATTCTGTATATGGATATGAAGAATCTATGGTTGCAATGTAAATTTGGAGTTCCAAAATTGAATGTGATTCACATTCTTACCTTGTTTGGTTTTGTCAGGAGGTGGATCCTACGGTTGAAACTGATGACATGGGTGGTCCTGAAGGGATGGATAGTTTATTCTCTGATTTAGCTAATGCAATTCCTGGAATCGATGAGGCAATGAGTTTTGCTGAGATGTTGAAGTAAATAACTATACTCCAAATCACTTGATTCTTCTAACAATTTGGATACTTCAGTTCTGTTTTGATGACTTGTTTATGATTCCTCAGGTTGGTGCAAACTATGGATTATGCGACTATTGTGTTTGACACAGCTCCAACTGGACACACACTTCGTCTCTTACAGTTTCCGGCTACATTAGAGAAGGGACTTTCAAAATTGATGTCGTTGAAGAGTAGATTTGGTGGTTTGATGAGTCAGGCATGTCATGAAACTTGTGAAATTGATAATTGCTCGCTGCGAATTTTCTTCTTTTTCTTGGTATGATTGGTTCATTTGTTTTGGTCTTTGGCTGATTTGTGTTGGAACTTATTGGTATTGCAGATGACTCGTATGTTTGGCATAGATGATGAGTTTGGGGAGGATGCTCTATTAGGAAGACTCGAGGGCTTGAAAGATGTGATTGAACAAGTGAATCGCCAATTCAAAGACCCGGTACTCATTCACAAACTTTATCTCAACAAATTGTCATATTAGTTCTTTTAATTACCCATATCTCTTGTCTCAATTGGATACTATTTTGATCTTTTCAGTAGTTAATATGAACCTTTTGTCATTCTAGTTTCATATCACTGCACAAGTCCTTAGTTTATGTAGTCAGGGTTAATTTCCAAATGTGTCATTGCCCCATAGGATAGTATTTGATGACAATAAATTGAAACATTAGGCTCCATTATGCAGGATATGACAACATTTGTCTGCGTTTGCATCCCCGAGTTCTTGTCTCTCTATGAAACAGAGAGACTGGTTCAGGAACTCGCCAAGTTTGAGATCGACACACATAACATCATCATCAACCAAGTACTATACGACGATGAAGGTGCTTGATTTCTTGCAGATCCTCTCACTTATCTATCTTCTCGTTTTGCTCTATTACAAACAAATCTAATGTTTATTCTCATTTGTCGATTTCTCTAGATGTGGAATCCAAATTGCTTAAAGCAAGGATGCGGATGCAGCAGAAGTATCTTGATCAATTTTATATGCTATACGACGACTTCAATATCACAAAACTTCCTCTGCTTCCAGAAGAGGTAAGAACACAAATAAAATCAATCCAAACTCAGAATCAAAACCAAAGATTCATACTTTGAAAGTATGATTTAATTACATGCTGAAGATATACATACACACCTCTATAAGTGTCTTCTTGTGGATGTTTTGATGACAGGTGACAGGAGTTGAAGCTTTAAAAGCATTCTCACACAAGTTTTTGACACCATATCAGCCCACCACAAGCAGAAACAAGGTAGAAGATCTGCAGAGGAAAGTACACACATTACGTTTGCAACTGAAAACAGCTGAAGAAGAACTCGAACGAGTCACGAGTGGCTAAAGTTAAGCCTTCTAACTCTCACTTTGTTTCTTCCCCCATAAGTGTTTTAAGTTTCATTTCCCACCAAATTCTCGGAACTCAACATGTTCTTGCTTCTTACATGGCCTCTTCTAGATCTGGGTTCTATCAAGTTTCTTGTTTTTCAGCAATCTATAGGTTTAAAATTAAAAAGGATCACAAATACTCTTTCTAGGAACAGAAATCGAAAACAAAATCCTCTTATGTCTTCTTTTTATTGTTGTTCTCCAGTGGATAATTTTTATTTTCAGTTGTAGTAATCAAGACTCTGTACTAATAAATCTTTTTATTTTTCTTCTTCATTTTTTTTTTTTTATATTAAATTGTCTTAAATTTTTCATATTCATGCACTTAGAAGATTGAATAAACTCATCTATAGATATAGCGTAAAGTAGAATGTAACAGCCACATTATTAACAACCTTTACCATTTGTATACACGACAAATGAAATATCATATAGATTTTTTATCTACCCTAAAAATGAATTTGCTAAGTTTATAAACCTCTGAAGATGTATAATATCCACAAATATGTAAAATGTTAAAAAAATGTTGTTGTTTCTTTATGATTATATATCAGATGGTTAGATTTTCTTGGATGGCTAGGAAGGATCCAACAATGTTACCGCCAACGTCTGGAAATGTTTCACTCCCGGGAAGTGATCGGACTTTACCTTTCCGATCAATTTCCACCGGATATTTCAATAGATGTCCTCTCATATCTGATATTTCATCTGCTTCAAATTGTTTCCAGTTTCTCTCACCCATTGTTCTTACTTTCCTAACACATTCTATACTCTCTGGTTGTGTAAAGCAATCATCTAATGTTGCCATATGTTCTGCCCAAAGTGACATTCGATATCCATAGATCTGCAGAGAAACAAGAAATAAGATAAGAGGGTTTAATCGGTGTTCCAGGCTGCTCCAACTAGTGTTAAGAATCGGATACCTGACCCCGAGGACCAGACCGCTTTCTGGCCCATGTATGTTGAGGTTGGTAAGCTCCCATTGCAATCTCGGTATCTCGTGTGCCTTCCATTGAACGTTGGTTTATGTTTGCAGATCCAATTACTACATATTCATCATCAACAACCATTCCTTTCGAGTGGACATAGATCATAAATCTTCTGCTTTTGCGACTCAATGCCTGCAATACCGTTCAAACTCATCATTTCAATCACAAAAATGATGATGAAAACCATTGTAGCAGATGAGGTGAGACTCTAATTCAATTACCTGAGGAGTGTTTGCGTTGCTTGGACTTCCTAATCCCGAATCATCCATTCCATCAACCATCTCTCGGTTTCCAAGACAAAAGAAATTCAGATAATCTTGTGGCGAAAACGCTCCTTCAAGTCCTGTCTCTACCAAAGCTTTATAGATAGTCTCATACATCATCTGCATTGTCTTATTCTGTAATGAAAATTGGAATGATATTCAGTTTCATAATCTCCAAATGCTAATGATTCGTGTGAAGATATGCAAGAAACATAGAGTATCACCCACAATATATGAGTTAAAGAACATAATATGAGGATGATCTTTACTAGTCTCTACTTGTGATTTCTGATTTGAGAAACGTGAGGAAGATTTAGGTTTAAATTTCAACACAATACCTGCCAATACAAAATCCTCTGTGTAGCAGCACCGGTTGGAACACCTTCTGGCCACATTGGAATTACAATATATGCAGCAAAACGTTCGTTTGCTCTGATCTTTTCAGCTATCTTCAACGCAATTTCCATGGGAATCAAATTATTTGCACCTATACAACAACATTGAACAAAAAATATATTAAAAATGGTACAACAAAATAAAAAATGGAATCAAAATTAAAGGTCCTCACAACCATTAAAATTAAATAGAGGCTAAATCATTTGGATAACAAATAAAATAGTATCCCTGATATGCTAAAGCTTAGCACATAGTTAAAATTTAAAAGTTCATAGTTGATAGAACGTGCGATACAATTTTGAATTTTTAGAAGAAAAAAAACATAATATCTACTTTAATACACAATAAAAGAAACATTAAGTTTCTTGTTTTCTAGAGATAAACAAATAGATTATATAGTCAAACCTATGTCCTTGTGTGCATTCCAATTGTAGGAGGATCCAATGAAATATTGATTCTCAATATAAATGAAGTGTTGAGCTGCACGAATGGCCTTGACGTACGCAGTGTGTATGCTCATATCAATGAGCACGTTCTTACCACACACCAAATTCTATCCAACAAAAACCTTTCGCCAGTTAATTTTCTAAAACGTATAAGTACCCCAAGCATAATAGTAAGTCTAGTAAGTTATTTGATTTTTTGAATCACCTTGCATGTAGCATCTTTTGGATCCTTTGGGAAACCTTTCACAGAGTTTGAATCAATTGACCGAAAAATCTGTATCAAACCAAAAATATGCCAACTCAGTCTACTTAATATAAACAATAGTCATATTCCAAATAAAAATATAACAATTTTCTGGGATTATATATTTCAACAAAACTTCAAAATTTCCATGATCTATACATAACACCTGACTCCATGGAAGTCACAATAAAATCTCTATATAAAGGTAATTATGAATGACATATTTCATACACTTTACTCTAAAGCAGTGTGTACAAGGAAATGGAGACAATATGTTGTCGAGTGATTCTTAATTAGCACATATTCAAACAAGATGCACACAAATACTATGAAAACTAAGCATTCAAACAACCAACGTTTTTTTCTGCCTTAATGTTAAGGATTATTAACGTTCCTCCATTACTAACTTCAATGTAAGGCTAAATCATGGCTTTGAGTACACTTAACATATTTAATTTTCTTATGTACAGTAATAATTTGATGTCCTTACCTGAACATGCCAAGCCTCGGGGTCGTTTTCACTAACAGTAGGAGTATCAGAAACTCCTAATATATCTGGAATCCTTTCAATTCTTAGCAATGCATCATCGTACGATGTCTTAAATTTCTTCATCCCGCCAGGCTTTGCCGCTTTCAACCATCTCTCCTCAAAGTTAGTCAACACATCATATGCAGCTGGACCATCAATTTTACTGTGTAAGTCATGCCACGGCTCTCTTGGACAACCAGAAAGGTTACCCTGATAAAATAAATGGTATTGAGGTTTTAATACATAAAGTAAGGCTACAAGATATCACTATCAGTATTAAAGCAACATTTCTTGATGCTTATAAATAACATACGACAATTGAGTGGAGCAATGCAAGACCCTAGAAAGACGATCACGAATCAAATAAACTTTGGAAGATAAAGTTATTTCTCAAAGAATGAATTATCAACTAAAGAAATTCTTCAAAAATAAGGACCTAAGACAAATGAAACTAGAAAAAAGACTAGAGAAACAATACCAAATATATTACCATCTAAGCAAGTTAAAAATCAAACTTCTATAAGAAAGAGAATTATACCGTAAAAGTGGGGTTGTGATAATCATGTTTATGAATTGTTTTGAGTGTTCTGAATAACGGATGTTGAGGAGTATCATATCGGCCATCACACAAATCAAGTCCACCAACAAAAGCTATAATTTTCCTTCTATTGCCCCCAGCATCTCCATCTACTATAACAGTTTTTTGGTGATGCGTATAGATTGTCCCAACTTCCTGATAGACTAAAACTCATTCAGAAAATGTGGATATCACACTTCAGAAACCACTTCAATAAGGAAAATGAAAATGTGATACTTTACCTTCTGCTTGACCCAACTGTGTCGTTTTCCAGCATTTCGGGGACAAAGCAGAACTTGAACTGAAGAGTGCTTGAAAAAACGGCGTGTCTCCTCATCGTGAGTTGCCATGACCCCATCCTGTTCGAGTTACCAAATTGAACCATTTTGAGAAACACACAGACTTTACAAGCACAAAATATATAAGATACATATATCAAAATCAAGTAGCAGTTTACTACACGAAACAAAGCTTTCTAGTCTTGTAGCCTAAATAATGAATTTTAAACTTGCCTAACTATCTGATTTACAAGGTAATAAAAATCTAAATATGTTTGGATTTATATCCTCGACCATAACTTATGGATATACGTAAATATGAAATAAAACATGGATATATGAATGACATAAGTTTACGAGCAAAAACAAAATGAAAGGCTAAAGGATGTAAGTAAATTTTACAGTTTTATATCCCAAGATGCTTCGTGAAGTTGGGTCATCCCAAACCAAAAGCAGGACTCTCACGCCTTCTTGGGACTTTGATCTTAGGAGTTCACCAAGAGTACATTCTGATACGGGGCCTCCTTTATCCCTAACCAACTTAACTTTGTGCCAAACTGACCAACCTGTGATATAAATCAGACGCCTCGCCTGACGTATAGCGTCAAACATATCATGCCAACATCTCCCATGTTCGTAAGACATTCCGTTGTCTAATCTTATGTTTGGAAGCATCCCTTCGGGGATATGAGCATCTTGATATAGTGTCATAGTGCCACCTTTTCTAAGGGGAAAATATGTTCCAGGTACTCCTTGGTAATCAGGACCTGCTCCAACTCCATGGTGATAAACACTAAGTTGTTCCATAGGAGTATATTGAACCGATAATGATAAGTTTGCCCCTGGTTTACAAGGCTTCCCACCACTGTTCAAAATTGGGTAAGTTCCTTCAATTTTGGCACCTGAGGATATCTGTTCAACCGGGATTGTAACCAATCCTATAAGTTGCGAACCTACAACATCACTGTCTTTAACAACAAAATGAACTTCTGCTGCATGATGAGCAACAGGAACATAAAAATGTTGCATCCAAACTGGATTTTCACTATTACTAAGGACATATGTTCTTCCAATTACAGCACCTGCAACTGATACAGAAACGTAAGGATCACTTGTGATCTTGGTAAGCTGCCCTTCAATTTTGTTAGTCATGTTTCCTGGCAATCTTCCAAACATATCACCCAATGTCTTATGGAACATGTCCATGTTTGGGAGACCTCTAGCGTGATAAATCCAAATATCCAGATTCCCGTGCAACAACAAGACCTTCAAAGATCCTTTACCAAACAATGCAATTTGTCTCTCCCTAATACGTGGTGATTCAGTCAATGCATAGCCATGACTAGTATAAGAAATCGATGAATCCACCCGATCCAAGTATGGCAAATTAGAATTATTTGGAAACGAGCTGTTAGGATAACCATAAAGTTCCCCTGGACGAGCCTGCCAAGTATTTGAAGGGTGGGAAGATGATTGTGGAGCTGGTTGGCTATCAGCAATGTGTAGACCGCCCATAAGATCATCCACAGGAGGGTAAGAAGATCCAGAATTGCTTATATTATCATGAACCGATCCCACAGAACTAAGACAATCTTGCCTACGATACTCTGTATGGCCTTGAGTTTGAGAAGGAGGAGGCTCTTGTGGCTTAGTTTCAGGTGGAGGAGTGTAGTATTGACTAGGCTCTTGGTATGAATAGTGTGGTTGACCATAGGTGCCAAAGTTACCAGGTGGTTGAGGACGAGGATAAGGGTAATAATGAGGTTGGTGTTGATAGTCTACAGGAGTAGAATAACTTTGAGAATGTCGGTGATACTCAGGAGGAGCTAATTGTGGATTATGAGTATAATCTAAAGGAGGAGCATGGTGATGAGGTGGTGGTGGTGTTGCATATGGTGGTGGATGTTGGGATTGTGGTGGTGGTTGGTAGGGATAGTAAGGGGTGTTATTGTATTGATTTGATGGAGGTGGTGGATATGGTTCTGAATTCGGAGGTCTATAAGGAGCTCCGTAATAAGGATATTGGTATTGACCATAAGGGTACGGATAACGTGGCCCGTTATTCTCCATTTTCAATTACATATACTGTATTGATCTCGACCTAATTCCTGCATTCAACAATTCAAAGCTAAGTATGATGAATCACAGGATACTCGCAAATCAAAAACCAGCGAAAACTCAAAATATTTGAATTCTTCGGAGAGAAACAAAAATCAAAACCAGATTTCACCTCTCGAGATCAAGGCTTCATATAACGTGATTGAAGATAACAAATGAAACAAGAGTCTGAATAATTATTCATGTTTGCATTTCCTTAAACAATAACATGAATTTAACTACACCTGGATTTCGATAATGTTGATAATATAACAAATTCTGATTGATTTTTTCATGAAAAATGAAGAAAATTACCTTGATAGAGATGAAAAAGTAGTGGGGTCGAGCGGATTCGTTAGAGAAGAACATGAGAGAGATAGATTTCATCTTTCCTTCGTGTTTCTTCGCGCCTCTCGTTACGGTCTACTTCAGGTTTCTACTGATTTTTTCCTTATTTTGCCATCTCACCATAATGCCCAGAAATAGCCGATCAATTGTGCCACGTGTCATTTTTATAATTACTTCGTTTTTTGTTTAGTTGATTACAAATCAAATTACATAAATTATGAACTATGTGTGATCTATTTTTATAATTCTATGTATATTTGTCTATGTATGATTTTTAATATTTTAAAACACACATATCTACGTTAGTTTAAGTAATTTTTCCATCATTATTTTTTCCTTTATAAATTGGTAAAATAGAAACTTATAGTAATAATTATATAAAAGAAACTATTTGATGAATTATATTAGATTTGGTAATAAATATTATGAAAATGAAATTTATTCCCACGTCACAGCTATTGGACTTCTCACTCTGTATTTCTCACAGAGCCAAACCAAACTTCCAAACGAAGAAGACGATGAGTTTCTAGAAGCTTCTGCAATAAACGTCACAGTGTAACTCAGCCTCTCTCCAGTTTTCTTAAACCTCAGAGTCTTTGGCTCAACTCTCACCTTCAAATCCTTCGGTGTTTCAACTACAGCCATATACTCACATGTCGGTGATCCAACGTTCGTCACAGTCCTCTTATATCTCATTCTTTTCGTCACCTTCGCGTCACTCACGAAGTTAACCGCAAACGACGGGTAATTCAAATCTCCCGGGTTCAATACGACGTCGTTAGAAGGACACGTGTAGTTCGTCCCGGAGAACAAGAGTATTCTCTCCGAGGTGTAATTTAGACTACAGAGATAGTTAAGATAATCAACGGTGGAGATATCATACACCAGTCCTGGATCTGCGGCTCGCGTTGGATCCACGTGTCCTGCTCCTAACGCAAACGCTGTGGCCGCTGAATTAGATCCCATATCTCCAATTGGTTGATTCCTGTTGTTGGTAATTCTCGCCGTTGTCATAATCGCTGATTTAATCATCGCCGGCGACCAATTTCCGTGAACGGATTTTATCAAAGAGGCGACTCCGGTCAAATGTGGACAAGCCATGGAAGTTCCAGAGATAATGTTGAATTCGACGCGTCTCGGATCAGATCTGAGAAGACTAGGGCTAGCGAACGGCGACCAACCGGCGAGAATGTTCAATCCCGGAGCTGATATATCAGGTTTCAAAATCTCCGGTCCGGTAACACTCGGTCCTCTAGAGGAGAAAGCAGCGACGATCGGAGCGGTTGCGCCGTACATTGTTCCTTTAAATTGAATAGATCCGACGATTGCAGCGTTTGCTCCACCATTACCGGCGATATACTTAAGCAATTTCTTCCCATCGGAAAATCCAATTGAAACCGCCGGTAAAACATGAGGATCAGCTAAAAGCTCTTCTCCTTCCGTTTCTCTACTCACCAAAATCATCGCTACTCCTCCGTTCCTTTTAACCTCATCTCCCTTCTCCGTTCTACCACTTGCTCCTCTTAAACAAATGACGATTTTACCCTCAACGAGTTCTCTCTTCAACGAGTTACGAACACAAAACTCAGCTCCGTTTCCACTCCCAGCCGTTCTATTAAACAGAACATTCAAATTCTCAATACTTTTTCCTTTAAAAAGCGACGATCCAACAAATCTTTGACCATTCCCAATCCGTAAAATCGCCGGAAAAGTCCGATCAGTATAACTCGCAGCAACAGTCATTAACCAAGGAGCTCCATTACTCAAAGTAGACATAGTAGGACCAGAGTTACCAGCAGAGCAAGAAACGAAAACGTTCTTTTGCATAGCTCCAAATCCACCTATTGCTATTGGATCAACATAAAAGGGACGTGATGATCCACCTAGTGAAAGTGAAATCATGTCTACACCATCTAAAATAGCTCGATCAATTGCTGCTAATACATCGGTACTAGCACATCCTAGTTGCCAACAAGCTTTGTAAGCAGCGATACGTGAAGTGAATCTCATACCGGAGGCGAAGGGACCGTTCGCTACACCGTAAAAACTCACGTTCGGGACAATGTCTCCGGCGGCGGTGGAGGCTGTGTGAGTCCCGTGACCTTGTGCGTCTCTAGCTGACCTGTGAAATCAATAATTAATCAAACTTTTTGGTAAGGTTTTATTGTTACGTTCATTAATATGGTGAAAGATCATTTTTTCGTCATCCAAAATTTAATTATGGATTAATCTGATAAAAGATCATTAAAATTTTGGAATTTTCAAAAATGTCTTCATTCAAACATTTTAAAAAAGTTCATTCAAGAGTATAATTGGTATAACTTCACATATTATCACAAATTTGCAAAAAAAAAAATCACCAATTATAACATTTTAGTTAATTTCTCTATATTGAGACTAGTTTTGCAGTATTTCTTTAAAAAATCAGGTTTTTTTTTTGCATTTTCTTGATCTACTGATTAATTAAAGATTAACAATATGAAAGTAACAGAAAATTAAATCAGCATTCTATTTTCAAACTTGCAAACTTTAACTATATAACATTTTTTAAATAGATGGAAACTTAACTTTAAATTTATATTTTTTAAAATTTTAAATTAATTTCATATAGAATGGACTTTTTTTTTATTAGAGATGTTTTGTTTAAATGAACAGTGCTAAAAGTATATCAAACGATACATTAATCTATATTCTATAATTAACGACAACGATAATAAATCAAAATAAAAATAAAAATGGTTACTTGTGTTGAAAATGTAAAGTAAAATTAAGAAAGATATGTGATGCTAACATATATTATAAAATTAATGAAAAATATTATTTAAATCAAAAAAAGAAGTTAGAAGTATTGTATTTAGTTTATTGCATTGATTATAATCAAATAAAATAATAAAAACCCTATAAACGTGAACCATTTTTGTCAAAAAAAAAATCAAACCTGAAATCAGTAGTTTCGTTGATTTTACCAACAATAGATTCATAGCCTTTATAAAACGCAGCAGCCCCAATAATCTTCTTATTACACATCGAAGAAGAAAAGTTCGTTCCTTGTTCACACGAACCTCTCCATCTCGCCGGCACCGGAGGCATGTGCATATCTCTAAAACTCACGTGCTCCGGCGTGATTCCAGTGTCCACAACACCAATTATCACATCAGAAGCTAAACTCGTTTTATTCCAAACACCAATCCCAAATTCAAGACCAAGAAACTTATGAGAATAAGTTGTATGTAAAGTCAAAAGCTCGTCCACGTAAGCAGAAACAAACCCTTTAGTGTTCTTGATCGTCTCAAGCTGGTCGTTGGTGAGACTAGCTGAGAAACCAGACATGGCATTTTCGTAAATATAATGAATTTCAGGGGTAGAAAAGTCGTCGTTGACTTGATCTGTTTGGAGTGAATTGAGAAGTGAGGTTATGATGTGTTTTGTGTTGGTTTTAACAGTGTGGATTATGTAAGTTTGTTTATGAGAGAAAGCATTTGATGTGAAGAAAATGAAGAAGAAGAAGATGAAGAAAGTTGATCTGAGAAACGTCATTGATCGGACGGTTGTGGTTAAATGGTTGATGAATGTGTAATGTGTATGAGGTGTGTGTATTTATATATAACGGTAGGATAGAGATTTGATTTATTTTGAGATAATGTGGTAAAGTGTGAACGCAAAGAGCTGAGGAAAATGTGACCAAAAAAAGTAAATAAAAAAGGTTAAAAAAAAGTATATATAACAAATTAATGTTTGTAACTGTCGCTTTTCTTGTGTGGTTTCTTGTGCGGGTCCTTTCTTATTTATTGCTTCTTTGCATCATTAATCGTGGCTTTAGTTAGTTTTACAAGTAAAGATATAAACTTTTCAATTTTTTTATATATTAATTATTTATCTGTTTTTAAATATGAACCAATAAATTGTTTTATATAATTTTGAATTAATTATGTTTTTTCTATTTTTGTGTAACTAATTGTACAACAAACATTAGCGTTACAAACCATGATGTAATCTTGCAATAATCGTAATCTAAGTATTTGTGTTACAAAAAACCATGATTTTACTTTATAAATTAATATTTATTTATGTATAAATTATCGTTTTTCCATTTCATAAAGATGGATTATTTAAATTTTACACATGTAATGTAAGAAAGTCTTGTGATATACAAGATGTTCTCGTAACTTATTTATTAATGTACACATACAACTATAAAATTTAATAAATATTTTAAACTACATTACGAAATATCTCACGCCAACTATTTTCAAACAAATAATTAATAT
>KE151742.1:616400-635002 GCA_000411095.1 Aethionema arabicum | reverse complement strand
AATAATATTTTTTATTTTAAAATATTTTATTAGTCTTACCAACAATTATTTTTAAAAAAAATTGTTGAGTTATTTGATTTTTTTTCTCGTTAAGTTTTTATTTTTTCCAATTATAATCTATTTTTTTAATCGTAATAAATATTTTTTTAGAGAAATAATAATTTAAAAGTAATTTGAAGAATTATTGTAATGACACGTGTTAATAGGAGAATGAGAGTTATTGACTTCTGTTTTATTAAATAGAGGATATGTGTATATATAATATATTATTAACAAATTTTAAATACTAGTTATCATAATTTTTTTATATTATTTTGGTCGAATAGGACGAGAATAATGAATCATGGCACGTGAAAGATCATTTTAAAAATAATATAATATAGTTATATTTGCATGCCAAATTGAATAATTCAGTCATTAGGTAAGTTTATTAAATAAAATTTCAAATTAATATTTTTTATAAGATAAAGTAAATGGAGGTAAGTAGGTGGGCCATAGTCCTTGGCTCACGCGACTCACACATGGCTTTGTCTGGCACTTTTGTAATATCACAAAAGTATCAGGACCATATCGTAAATTCCGGATAATTTTTGGATTCAAATTCTCGACGCCACGTGGCATTATAGCCGGTAAAACTACGCGTAACGTTATAAAAGAGAAGTAGATCTAACGGTCAAAATCAAATGTAGTTAAAAATGAATGAAAACCGTCAGATCTCGACACAAAGTTACCGCTTTTAAGGAAGTAGGATAAAATCATAGACCTTTCTTGGGAGAGGAATCTCAATGACAGATCAAGCTTTTTTATTTTCTTTTAAAATTCAAGAAATTAATCAAGTAATTATATACAAAAATAAAGAATAATTCTTTTAAAAAACTCGGATTTGATCGAAATTGTCTTTAGTTTGTACTCTGTGCTGTGTACCTTTCTCTCTCTTTCTTTCTCTCTTGTGATTTTGAATTTTTTCAAATATTTAATCTGAGTAGAGAAAATAAAGACAAGAGCAGAGCAGGTGTTAGGAAGAGAAGTCAGCCATTGTTTTAATTTATTTGGATTCTTCTATGATTTCGACAGCTCCGCTGTAGCTCTTTCTTCATTACACTACACAGATTTCTTCTTGGTAAGTCAAATAAGTAAATATAGGGTTTATTCTTATTCATCAAGGTTTGAATTTTCCCAATTTTAAATTCTGTTTTGATTCAAAGTGTTAAAAAGTTTGAATTTTCTGATGAAATCTGCTGTCTAATTCTTATTCTCTGTGCTCTTTTTTTTTTTGAGTTTGCTTTATTTTTAATGCTTTCTGGGTTTAAAGAGAAAAGTTTTTATCTTTTTGATTTTAGTAACTCAAGAATGAGAATTTATTTTGAGATTCTGAAGCTTTAAACATTGTCTTTTTTGTAATTGATGTTTACAGTTACATGAAAAAAAAGCTAAAGTAATGATAAAAGTAGTGATCTTTAGCTCATAATTGGTTAATTAATTTCTTACTCATCTCTAGTGATAAATATAAGTGATCTTTCTTCTGTTTTTCTGGGTTTGTTTTCTCTAAGAACAAGTCTATATCTCATTTCTTGTCTTCTGTTCTGATTTCAAGATTCAAAATGAGATTTCTTGTCTGTGTATCAATTACATGTATTTACAAAATGTTTATGTGTTTCAGAGTTGTAGTTATGGATTCACCATTGTTAAAGTCAAGCCAACTTGTAAATTGAAGGTAAAATCTCAACATAAATCCCTTTAGATCATTCTTGAAGATTACTACTAAATCTAGAGATTAATTCTTACATCACTTGTAGATTAAATTCTATACATATGAAGCTTACAAGCTGTGTCTCTAATGAATTTAGAGATAAAGACTTCAACATTGACTTCTCTTCAAAGAAAAGTCTTTAGTTTACTTTGATCCTCAGCTAGAAAATTCTCCATTCAGATATTATTCAAACGCATTGATCACAAAATTGCAACTTGTGATTACCCTTTTAAAGGATTTGTCAATCTGATGGTGAAATTTATGTTAACCTTTGTAGAAGATTGAAAAGTTTTGTGTTGAAAATGATGTTTGTGTGGATTTAAGAGCGAATTAGTTTGGTGGCTATGAGTTGAGTTTTGATTTGTCTTTAGATGATATATAAGGAAATAACATTTAATGAATATGTATCTAGAAACCACTCGAGATGATATGTCGTGGCCCAATTTCTTTCCTTTTTCTTTAGGCAATGAATCGTGTGATTCAGTTACATGTTGTTTTCATGTAAACTCATCTCCTTTGTCTTATACTCTTTCTGTCTTCATCTTTCTTAATCTCCATATGCAGTTGTTTAGATTCTTGATCTCAAAATCGCCAGTGAAGAACTCAACAAATTGAAATCGATTAAAGATTTGATTCTCTCCTCGTCTTTGACTGCAGTTGTGTAAAGTTCAGTTTCAGATGTGGTAAGATTCTGTTCTTTTCAGATCTTTAAGCAAAATCATGGCTCAAAAACATGTTTTTAAGGTTTTTATGCTTTTTTTTTTCTTCAGGGATGTTCAATTAGAGTAAAAAACTGTAATTTTTATTCATCTTGATGCGGTGGGCGATGAGTACAATGGCAGAGTTAGGAACCATGGGAAAGATTGGAGCCATGGAAGAAGAAAAGCTTAAAAAGACAGTAATGGAAAAACAATCTGCAGAAGAATGGTTAATGTGTGTAAATACACTTATACCAATAGTTCTTAACAAAGCAAAAATGGTGAAGAATTTTGCAGGAAGATGGAAGATAATAATTTCAAAGATAAATCAAATTCCACCTTGTTTATCTGATCTCTCAAGCCATCCTTGCTTCTCCAAGAACAAACTCTGCAACGAGCAATTGCAATCTGTGGCCAAAACACTAAATGAAGTGATTGAATTAGCTGAATTGTGTTTAACAGAGAAGTTTGAAGGGAAGCTTCGTATGCAAAGCAATCTTGATGCTTTATCTGGTAAACTTGATTTGAATCTGAGAGATTGTATGGTTTTGATCAAAACTGGTGTTCTTGGTGAAGCTACTTTACCTCTTTACATCTCTGGTTCTTCAGAAACACCCAAAATATCTAATTTGAAAGAACTTCTTGCGAGACTTCAGATTGGTCACTTGGAATCAAAGTACAATGCTCTTGAGAATCTTCTCCGTGTAATGCAAGAAGATGAAAAGATGGTTATGCCATTGATAGGGAGAGCCAACGTAGCAGCTTTAGTCCAATTGTTAACAGCAACTTCAACAAGAATCAGAGAAAAAGCAGTGAGTTTGATCAGTTTATTAGCTGAATCAGGACATTGTGATGAATGGTTAATCTCTGAAGGTGTATTACCTCCTCTCGTGAGGTTGATTGAATCAGGAAGTCTTGTAACCAAAGAAAAAGCTGCAATTGCGCTTCAGAGACTATCAATGGCGGAGGAAAACGCACGGGAAATTGCAGGTAATGGTGGGATCACACCGCTTATTGAGCTTTGTAAAACAGGGGATTCAGTATCACAAGCAGCCTCTGCAGCTGCTTTGAAGAACATCTCAGCAGTTCCAGATCTTAGACAAGTACTTGCAGAAGAAGGAATTGTTAGAGTCTCAATCGATCTTCTAAACCATGGGATTTTGTTAGGATCACGTGAACATATGGCCGAGTGTTTGCAGAATCTCACTGCAGCAAGTGAATCCTTAAGAGAAGCCATTGTTTCAGAAGGCGGAGTTCCTAGTCTCTCAGCTTATCTCGACGGTCCTTTACCTCAAGAACCGGCGGTTACCGCACTGAGAAATCTCATTCCGTCTGTGAATTCAGAGACATGGATCGGCCTCAATTTACTTCCACGATTAGTTCATGTACTCAAATCAGGATCTCCTGGTGCGCAACAAGCAGCAGCATCAGCGATTTGTCGATTCGCTAGCTCTCCAGAGACAAAGAGGCTAGTGGGAGAATCAGGATGCGTTTCGGAGCTCGTGAAGCTTCTGGAATCGAAATCGAACGGATGTAGAGAAGCAGCTGCGCAATCGATAGCTGGATTGGTGACAGAAGATCGAATTCGACGGGAATTGAGGAAAGACGTGAAGAGCGTGACGAATCTAGTGATGTTGCTTGATTCGAATCCTGGAAACACCGCGAAGAAATACGCCATTGCTGGACTTTTAGGGCTATCGGGGAGCGAGAAGAGTAAAAAAGTGATGATATCGTACGGAGCTATTGGATATTTGAAGAAACTCTCGGAGATGGAAGTTATCGGCGCCGATAAGCTTCTCGAGAAGCTTGAAAGAGGAAAGCTCAGAAGCTTCTTTCACCGGTAAAACCATGGCGACACTGTAGACAAAAGTCAAAGGTCAAAAGTCAACAGTCAAAGGTTAAAAGTGTAACTCTACTCTTAAAATGTATGTAAGCTGCTATTAATGTATAATGATCTTTGTAGGCTTAATTATCTATAAAGCCCATTGGGCTTTTCTTTTCTAACGTTAATATATAGTGGGCTTAAAAGAAGAAGACTCCTTTTTTTCACACATGGATTTGTCTAGAAAGACAGTTATCAAGTTATAGTAGTATATATTTAATAATTTTGTTTCACTATTTTAATGTTTTTGCACGTTCTTCTCATTTTGCTCTAAACAATGATATTATATGCTAGATATAATAATAAAAGAAAGTTAAAAAATTGTGTTAGTGGCGTCAATGTTATTGTTATGTATGTTTGCACTAAACTATTTAATTTAAAATGTAGTATTGGTAATGGATATAATATTTTATATCATTTTAAAATTAATAAATTGTAGGTTTTTTATACAAAAAATGGATGAGAAGAACATGTCGATAGAGTAAATTAAAGAGATATATAGTATATATAAATTGAAAGGAAAGGTCAACGACATCAACGGTCAGGATTTAATCATGCCGCGAGATCTTTTTCAGTCTTCTCTATTTCAAGGTTTTTTATTTCCGCAGAACGAAAATAGCTCTCGCCATTGTTTACTCTCTGTTTTTTCAAACTCGATTCCTCTTTTTAGGATCTCCACGAAAAAAGCTCGTAAAGGTAAATATATACCTCTGGATCCCTATATTCTCTCTCACTTTTGTTGATTTTATGAATCTATGCTCTTTAAGATTGATAATCCTAGCTCAGCTTTATAGTTTCTGGGCGACATGGAAATTCTGGGCACTGATACTTTTCCGGTAGAATTTTTTTGGGGATTTAGTTAGAGTTTAATTTCTCATTACAGAAGTAGATATATTATCTCGACTTAGATGAGATTTTGACGAGAATTGATGTAGAAATCAGGTTTAGTATTCTTTTTTTTTTGAATCTGGCTTTCGATAACCTAATTTAATGTATAGGTTCTTCGTTGGCTTAAAGATGAGTACATTAGAGATGACCAGGGCTGAGCTTGGGCTGGTAGTTGTGTATTTGAACAAGGCAGAAGCGAGAGACAAGATATGTCGAGCGATTCAATATGCTTCCAAGTTCTTAAGTGATGGAAAGCCTGGTACTGCTCAGACCGTTGACAAATCAACAAGCTTGGCAAGGAAAGTTTTCCGTCTCTTCAAGGTTCGTTTTCATCCAATCTCTAGCTTCATGAGCTATATAGCCCCATACGTTTAAGTGGGTGATTTTGGGGAAAAATGAAGAAGCTTAGCTGTTGTATGGGAGCTGATTAGTGAAAGTAGATGTAGATTTATGGTTATATAACAGTTTAAATTCGATCTTAGAGCATATATTAGGTCTAAGTTGGTGAATTTTCCTGGAATCGCTTAAAGTTTGTGGATAAATCTTAGAAGATTTGTTTCTAGAATACCCATCTAGTGGAAAAATCTGTAGCTCAGACTTTTAGAGGAAAACACAGTTCTGTCTTCTGTGGTTTATGCTTAGTGATCTAATTCTAGATTTACCTTGAAGATTTGCTCTGATTTTGGAGACTAAAATCAGTTAGTTTTGCAAATGTGTGAATAAGCTCTAAATTGTGCTCCTTTTGTTCTGCAGTTTGTCAATGATCTTCATGCTCTCATTAGCCCTGTTCCAAAGGGAACTCCACTCCCAATTGTTCTTCTTGGAAAGGTAGCAATATTGCTTTCTTCTTAGCTTATTTATTTTCTATTGATTGAACCATCTGAGGATTAAGCTTCTGAATTTTACAGTCAAAAAACGCGATGATGTCGACATACTTGTTCCTAGATCAAATTTTGTGGCTTGGTAGGACTGGGATTTACAAGGTGAGTATAAGTCCACATGAATAAACTTATTCTGATTCCTTCGAAAGAGACTTGTGGTGGAACTGAAGTCTTTATATCTTTTGTTATGGATTGTGTTTAGGACAAAGAACGTGCTGAGCTTATTGGACGTATATCTCTCTTCTGCTATTTGGGTTCTTCCGTCTGCACAACTTTGGTGGAGGTTTGTTCTACGCCATTGAAATTCTCCACTAATTGCAGATTTGTGTCTAGAAATGTGTAATAGCTTATGACATTTCCATGGCAATAACCAGATTGGTGAGCTTGGTAGGCTCTCAGCATCAATTAAGAAGCTAGAAAAGGAGATCGGAAACAAGAACAAAAGCGATGTAAGTTCATTCAATATCTAAACATTAATTCTTCTCTTTCTCAAATCATAAGCATGATAACTGAAGTATATAACATTTGCAGAATGAGCAATACAGTGCAAAACTACAGAAATCAAATGAGAGATCATTGGCTCTGATCAAAGCAGGATTGGATACAGTTGTTGCTTTGGGATTGCTTCAACTAGCACCAACGAAAGTCACTCCTCGAGTCACAGGGGCCTTTGGATTCGCCTCTTCTCTTATCTCTTGTTATCAGGTTAGTTTCCCTAACCCAGTTAAGCTCTTCTTGCAA
Source organism: Aethionema arabicum (assembly GCA_000411095.1). NCBI lineage: Eukaryota > Viridiplantae > Streptophyta > Magnoliopsida > Brassicales > Brassicaceae > Aethionema > Aethionema arabicum. Next base: position 628,162 of record KE151742.1, on the reverse strand, counting down.
TCTTCAGTTCAGTGAAGTCATCATCAATGTCTGGTTTTGTGCAGTTATTGCCTTCACATCCCAAGTCCAAAACAGCCTGAGATCATCCTGTGGGGATTGAGAGAAAGAAGAAAAACAGAGGTAGTTTCAATGTCCACATGTTCCATAGTTTGGTGGTTTTGCTTGTCTGAAATTTTTTTGTTCTGTTCAAAGTTGATTGTGTTATACTTGTGTATAAAGATTTCTCTGCTGCTATGCCTCAAATAAGGTAAGGACATGAAAACTTGTAACCTTTAATTCTCAAATACAACATTGTCGTCAAATCTTAGAAGATATATATGAACAAAATTGAGAAACAAAGCTGCTTATTCGAATAAGTGTTTTGAGGTAAGCTGAGTTTGAAAGCAGATTCATCGTCGTTGCTCCACTGTCCTGCGATGATGGCTCTTTTTTTTCGCGTTTCATGAGAGTTTAAATGGTTAAAAAACAAATAAGGAGTTATTTCATCTAAAATTAGAGTACTGATAGCACAATTAGTAAATTTTGATAAAAAAAAAAAAAGGATCCAGACAAATATGTATAACAGAAGGATCCAACTACAAATAAACATAGTAGAAGATAGTTAATATGACAATAAATTATACCAAAGGGTCATAGTAGAAGATGGTTAAGATGGCTCCCCCAACATCGGCGTTATTAACCTACAAGAAATCAGAAACGAGTGTACATATACAGAGTGGCTGTTTTTGTGCATGTTTTGCTTAGACAGAAGTTGCTGACGAGGTATGTATGAACTACAATTAAGGATCAGGCCCCTAATTTAGTAGTGTGAGTACTGGACTTACTTACTGACTAAGAATCAATAAAGAGTGATGTCAATGTTATCAGATTCATGGAGGGAAAGATTCAAGAAACTTACTAGAATATCGAGTTTCCCGAAGTGGGTTAAAACAGATTTCTTGTTAGACTGATGGGTTATTGTCTTGAAACAGAAGTTTCTGTTTTGGTTTATGAATATATACCCAATGGAGATTTATTTAAGCGGCTACACGATAAATCTAATGACTATAGAATGACTTGGAATGTGCGTTTGCGCATTGCTATGGAGACTGCAGGAGCACTTGCGTATCTACGCTCAGCTTTATCCTTTCATGTATATCACAAAGATATCAAAACCACCAATATACTGTTGGATGAAAACTACAGAGCTTTAGATATCTGATTTTTGAATGTCAAGATCAATAAACATCGATCAAACTCACTTGACAACTCATGTTGCTGGTACTTCGGGATATATAGATCCAGAATACTTTCAAACTAGACAACTTAGGATGCTGACTAGTCTGTAAATAATCTGGATCCACATATCCTAAATACCAACAATTTGAGATGTCAGTGAATTTTGATCTATGTTTATCAATTCTGAAATCAGATACTCCTATGTATATATCATCCAATAATATATTGTGGTCTTGACATCTTTGTCTTTGTGATATATAGGAGTAGATGAAGTTGAGTTTAGATAAACCAAATACTCCTACAATCTTTACACTATACGTAAACGCATATCCCAAATCTCTGTATAGTCATAAGATTATTGACGTAGCCGCATAAATAAAACTGCACTAAGTATATATGACAAAACCAGCAAAAGAAGCGATACCGTGTGGATCAGAACATCAAATTGGTGAAAGGAGATCAGCTCTCAAACCCAATATCTCTGTTTGAACCAGTAACAACAGCAACTCTGGCAACACAAACCAACAAAAAAAACAGATCAGCTCAAGATATATGTGTAGAGGAATTGAGAGGGTAGAGAGAGAAAACACAAACCTTGCTTCAGTACTCAGCTTACTTGGAATCAACTCTAACCGAATCCGCCGACCATTCATTGGTATAAACCGGTTTGGTTCAAGAGTCAGGAAATGATGAGACCATACATCGTTTATTTCCAGGAAGTGTGGAAGAGGACCCTAAACAAGAGCAATGGTCATGCCCAATCCTCACTAAACAACAGCAGCTCAGGTGAATTGAATAACTTAGTGAAGAAGAAGAAGAAGAGACGAAGTAAATAAGAAAAATACGACCAAGGATGAAGCAACAAAATCGTAGACAGAGTTTAAAGAGTCCTCAACATTGGGTTCTCAACCACCAACTACTCCTCCATTAATGAACCATTTCTTTCACTCTTTAATTTTTCTGTTCCTAAATATAGGAACACTGAACCACTAGCTTCTTTTTACCTTATGATGTCCGAAAAGTCTCCACAACAGTCGTATTTATGGTAGAGTGAATATGGTCTCTAGAACAAAGCCATACGTACCTTAATCAACGGGTAAGTAAGTCCATAACCAGAGGTCATAAATAAAGCACTTTGCATGACACATACACCAAGTGGTTACATTCGGACAAAGATCTGAAACAGCCTTACTTTCATGATCTTTAGATAGAGATTTAAGCTGAATCATGAATGTGAATACTTAATAGTTGGATCTCAGCCTTAACCCATCAGAAGAACTGCTCATATGGGCCAGTTTGTATGTTCATCGTGCAATGAGACAGTTCTATGTATACCCATCACGACCACATGAAGGACAGTATTCGAAAGGCTGTGCAATGAGACAGTTCTATGAGTTTAAGCATTTTGATCGTATAGTTCCTCAAATGCTTAGTTGATTAGCATTTGAAGCCAATCAAGGACAAGCTTTTCCGTTGGCTTTGGTCTCTAGTCTTGTGAATCATGGATTGCTCTGCGTCTGGATCCTGTAATAGTCTTGCTTTTGATGGAAATATATATATACGAAAATTTTCCCTGTCTTAGCATAATTTCACCTGAAATTGTTCAAATCTGGTTCTGAGATCAGAGAGATTAAATGAAATGAGAGATGTGTATACATAATTGTACATACATATGTGGATCAGCATACCATTTTCCAAACAAAAATGACCAACACAAGAATAAGGTGAACGCTGTTCTTACGAGAATGAAGAAAGGTCATCAGATAGCCAGTGTGCCGTCAATTATCTGGTTATCGTCAGATGCATCCGATGGTGGAGGTTTAGGCTTACTCGTCGTCCTTGAGAAACCATATCCCAGAGAGCTTCCGCTTGCTTCACATAGCTGCCATTGTAATTACACCATATATATCCAATGCAAATCAATCAGACGAAACTCAGTCCTTATAACAAGATGAACCCAAAGAAAATGAAACACGAACCTCGGTTAATTCAGACAAATGTCGGGTTCTGAACTCATTGATCGCGTTCGCTATTTCTGATGTCGGTAATTTGGCCTGAATAGGTTTTAAAAGAAGAACTGATTATGCACTGTGTTTCTTATATGCTTAAGATATGTCCTGACAAGAAAGTATGATGTTTTTACCTGAGCAAGAACAGCAGCTGCCAACTGTAGACTTGGTTCCAGAGTCTCCGGGACAACCTACGAATTTTTATTATCAAGATCTATTAGTGTAGGATTAAGAAAAGGCATAGCTGTCCAGTGGAGAATTGAGGGTTTGAATATTACAGCAGTGGCACCAGCTTTTTCAAGATTAAGACCATGATCAACATCGTGTGCACGGACAAAGGTTTTGGCATTGGGGTAATACTTGCTTAGAGCCCAGACACATCTGTAATTTGCTCCTGGTGCATCCAAGGCAACCACCGCGGCACATGCTCTCCCAGCTCCAATTTTGTGGAGAACCTGTTTGCACACATAAAACAATTTTTAAATGCTGAGATGGTCTGTAAATTGTTTCATGCAACTTCCGTTTTTTGTACCTCTCTACTACCAGCGTCTCCAAAATAAACTGGAAGATCCAGGGAACGCCCGATAGTCACTCTATCACTGTAAAATGTGAGTTTATGGTTAAACATTCTCAACAAAGACTAGACAGAATTTTATGGTCCCGAATGTGAGTAAGAAGTACGGGAAATTGGCTAGGGGCAGTACAAATAGTCTTGAATAATCAGATTGGTTGAAATGTAAGCACAGTGTAAAACCCCAAAGAATTCAACAGTTTGCAATTTCATGTTACCTGTTGACATCGAGGGCAACAAATGGGATAAGTCTTTCTGAAAGAAGCTGAGCAATTATCTGGAAACACCAAATAAAAAAGAATAAACAATGGTTGAGACGTTAGAAACTCCGGGTTCTCTAAACAGATGTCTCATGTAAGAGCACAAAATCAAGAGTTTTTGATGTATAAACCTGGCCAACTCGTCCAAATCCACAAATAATTATGTGACCCTGCAAATCATCGGTCTGCAAATAAAGTAAGACAAGAAAAAAGGGATTAACCATTCGCCAGCCAAGTAATGAGTTCCTCAGCCCAAGAATGTATGAGCTTCAGAACGGCACTGAAGTCAAGTAACATGAGTGATGGATTATAGCCTTCAGGTGTTAATACATGAATCATGCTGATGACATTTAAGTATTTAGTGTTGGTGTATGCGCATTTTAGAGGGAGGGGTAATGGGAGCGGTGGTGAGAGTGCCTACCTCACTTTCAACCGGCAATAGACTTCGAACATCATGCAATTCAAACCGGGAAGCAATTAACTGGCCACCAGCGGCTAGCCAAGGTGTGATAGCCATTGAGAGTCCCACGACAAGAAACAGCAACGAAGATAACTGAGGAGACATTATACCCTGGAGAACCAACAATTTGGCCTTAGTCAAACCAGTGAAAATATGAGTCTAAGGGCAACAATCAGACTGTTATCTATCTATTAAACAGGATATCATCTTTGCTAGCGTCCTTTAAAAGAACTACTTAAGCATCGATAGACTTGTATGAATGATGATGTGAGGTTCATCATTCCCATAAAATTAACCATCATGGAGAAAGTAACTGAAAGCAAACCTTTTTGTTTTCAGAAAGCGTTGCTGTTTCCATACGTGATTGGAAAAAACAAAAAGACATCATGTTGATAACAAACCTGATTGACAGCTTCTCCGAAAGCAACAAATGCGAACTCTCCACCTGGGGCTAGGAGAAGACCGACTCTAATTGCAGATATGATTGAAATGCCGAACAATTTGCCCACAACTGCAACTATTAAAGTCTTGCCCACTATCAAGAGTCCCAGAGTTCCCATTATGACAGGGAAGTTAGAGAGAAGAAGTTTTGGATCAATAGACATGCCAACCTGAAATTGGTGAACTCCTTCTGTTAGTTTTATATCCATGAGTACAGCATGTTCTTACGGCTGAAAGCCATATCAGAATCAGAATCTTACTAAAACATAGAAGCATCTTTCCTATTACCATTAATAGTTTAACTGAACTCATCTCAGAAATGATAACTATATACTGACAAAGTTATTTTGGAAATATCAAATTACCGTCATGAAGAAGAGTCCCAGCAGAAGTCCACGATATGGAGCAATATCTGATTCTACTTGCAAGGAAAATTCTGTCTCTGCAAGGAGGAGACCAGCCAAAAACGCTCCCAATGCCATGGAAAGCCCAGCCTGATTTAGAGAACCAGAAACTAGCAGATGAATAAATAACATGACAGTATAAATTGAAATGGCTAAATACCAACAAGGACAACTGGGATCATACCCTAGCTGTCAGTAAACTAGTCCCAAGAATAACAAGAAGTGTGTTGGCAGAGAATATCTCAGCATTTCGATTTTCAGCAATCTGCTTGTAAATTGGTCGAAGAAGCTGTGTGCCACAAGAAAGATAATGCACTGGTCATAATTACATTGGAATATTATGACTGAGTACCGAAAGCAGCAGTGGTAGCCCAGTAAACTTGCATGATAAGTTCATGGAAACATGGGTCCTTTTTTGTAGAAAATCTGACCATTTGCACCTTAAAACTTATGATAACTGGAGTCCCAAAAGTGAAAGAGCATTTGAGACTTACAAGACGACCACCAGCAATTATGGCAGTAATAGCAACTGCTGCTTTCACTGCAGCAAGTCCAAGAGCTTCAGCAATGGCTTGGAATCCAATCTGAAAAGCATAGTCAGCAACTTAGCATTTTCCTACAACCGATTTTTCCTAGAACTCTTTGTGTAAATAACGTTCTTCCTTAAGAGAGCAAAGAAATGATCAAACATCTTACGTAGACAGTTGCCAACACCTGGCATCAAGCACATAAGCAACCATATTCAAGAAAAAAGAAAGAACTGTAGAGCTGTGCTTACCCCTCCTTTGGATGAATTTGGTGAAATAAGTGGAATAAGAATCAGTAAAACAACCACAGCTAGATCCTGTGACGGAAAGTAACAACATGATGAGAAATTCCCACCATAGTAGTAATTTATACACATGTAAAAATTAAATCAGTGTAATGAAATGACCTGAAAAAGCAAGACAGAAAAAGCCGCTCGTCCATGTCTAGATGTACTCTCGCCCCGTTCTTGTAGAACCTGTAGACCAAGTACATTGTTGTTCAACCAACTTGGTAACTCAATTGCATAAACTCCAAATGAAAAGGCTGTTACAAAATCGTGTCCTAAGATCTCTATATTATGGCATAACATAGTGGCGCATGCACTAACAGGCTCAACTTAAAACAATGATACAAATGAGTGAATGCAACTGAAAATGTTACCTGAAGGACAACAGCAGTGGAGGACAATGCCAAGCCATTTCCAATCACTATTGCCGCTGGACCTGCCTGACCAGCAACATAATGTGCAAGCAATCCAACTACTGCTGCTGTCACCAGAACCTAGATTATAACAATAGAAGAGTAGATTAGAAGACTTGGGCATACAAAGATCAAGGAGACACATGTTGTAGCTGAGAAGTTATGTGGAATGCAAATACCTGAGCGGAGCCTAATCCAAAGACATATTTCTTCATGGAACTCAGTCTTTCAACGGATAACTGTCAAATCAACCCCAAAGTAAATAATCGGCTTAGTTCTACCAAACACAGTTCAAAAGCAAAAGGAAAGCATACACAGTACCTCAAGCCCAATGTTGAAAAGCAAGAAAACAACTCCAAATTCTGCGATGGCCTTGGTTCCATGCACATTACGAATAATTGAAAGACCATAAGGACCAATCAGAATTCCAGCTGCTAAATACCCAAGAACAGGGCTTCCTATACATTGCAGCAGATGAAGCCATCAAGATGGCACATAAATCTCATTGCAACATGATTGCGAGGCCAGAACTGAAAATGTTATTTTCTGACAAGGTCATGAAAATTGTAGGAGTTGGAGAGAAAGGGAAAACAAGAGAACAAGTAGGGACATCTAAAATACAATAGATGGAAACAACAAAAAATAGTAAAACTTACCTCCAGGAATTTTCTGAAATATAGGTACAAATATGACGCTTGCCAGCAGTAACCACAAAAAATCAAAAAGGGAAGCCTCTTCCTCATTGACCTAAGAATTGCAGAAACTTTCAGCTTTCAAAGTACATTCCATACAACCTACATGGGATTTTAAAAAAGAGCAAGAACAATCAATCATACCTCCTGGTGAGGAAGCATCTCCAGCAGTTTTTTAAATCTCTTAGGAAGTTTTTGCACTTGCCGGATCAGTGGCTTAGTACTATAAGTGTCCTCTTCTGTAATAGTACTGATAACACCTGGCTGTTGAAGCAACTGATTATTCCCCCCTACTCCATTGGAGTACAATGTCAGTCTGGAATGAATCAGAAGGCTCATAATCAACAAAAAAGCGGAATATTATGTACTACCCAAACAATGATGCAACCAAGAGAAAAGTTTCAAACTGACCCTGCCCCAAGAAGTGCAAGCCCAAGAATTAGCTTCGGCCATTGCTGTTTGGCAGAGTCAACTAGACTCGCAAACACTGTCGCAGTCCCATCTGGATTTGAAGAGAAGAACGATGCTGGAAAGAAACGGGAGGATTTATTCAGCGATGCTTTGGGAGCATTAAGAGATGAAACCTCTTTCGGAAGATCTTTCAGCAGTTCTTCTTTTTTCATCTGAACAACATTCTTTGACTTTTCAGCATCTGCTTCCACCAGTTTAGAAGATTCTACGCTAGGCCTCCCATTCTCATGATCGCTTGACTCATAAGGCTGAGTTAGTTTTTTAGTCTTCTGGCCAATTTTATCAGGAACCAGATCAGATGAATTCTGTACCACTGATAAATCTCCATCTATGGGTGATTCTCTCTCAACCTGATGGCTAACATCTTCAATATCACTTGAGAGCACCACATCATTCTCAACAGGATTTTCTTCAACCGACAGTTGGGCCTGATTTTCTTCTTGGATCTGAGAACTGGAAAGAGACTTTTCTGCTCTCTGCAAAGCAATCTCTGCATCCTTTACACTTTGAGTAGCCTGAAGCTCAAATGCGACAGCTTCTTCAGCCAATTTCATGATATTTGTGACATCCTCCTCAGCTTTCAGTGCATTGATCTGGGTTGCCTCAGCAAATTCGTTTAGCTTGTCCACTTCCTTCCGCAACTCTTCTTTTTTAGTCTGTAAACGTCTCACTTGTTCCTCACAACTTGCTAAATTCACTTGGCATTCTTTTATGTCATCCTTAACAGCCAAAAGGGATTCTTCTTTATCTTTAACATCATCACTTTTCTCAGTTTCTGCAGACACTTCTGCAGTATCATTCCCTCCACTTGCTTCAAGTGATTCCTCTACAACTTGAAGCCTTGCTTCAGCCAGAGACAACGCCATTGTAGCCTTTTGAACAGCCTCCTTAGCAACAGATTCCTCATCAACCGTATCTCGAATCACATCAAGGGTTTGGTTAACCTTATTCCATGCACGAGCCGCTTCATCCTTCAGTGCTATCGCTGATTCTGATATTCTCTGAGCCTGTTCCTCGAATATGGTACTATTGAGTCTAGCAACTTCCAATTCTCTGATTGCCTTCTGTAATAAGTCCTTGAGTTCCTCCAAACTATCAGTCTCATCTTTGTCTTCTTTCAAAAGGGTAGCTTCACTGTCATCTTTACGTTCTGAAAATTCCCCACTTCCATCATTACTATCCACATTACGAAAAGAATCATTACCTTGACAATGTAACCTAAATCCAGAAGAGATTCTTTTATTTAGGTGGCCATTGCCAACTATGGATTTTCTAGATCCACTTAACCTCGCATTCAGAGTCAAGGTACCTATGTGTGCTATATTCCTCCTCATTCTACTAGTTGACCGCACTCTAGAATCAGTCCTCTGATCCCAAAATCTACGACTGAATCCTTTGGGACACAGTTTCGCGCTTATAATTCGATTCGGCAAGCAGTAATACGAAGCATCCCCACCATGAAACAAACTTGGCCGCTGAATACTACACGCAAAGTCCATGACCAATCACAATATACAGCAGCTTTACTTTGCTCCCCTAACCTTACAGAACACCTGTCGAACAAATCGAAATTTCACGATTTTACAACCCTCAAAAATCACATTCGACTTGAAACGAAAATTAAATTTCGGCGACTACGTACAGAAAAAATCCGCGATTGAAGTGTAAACCCTCAAGAGCACATCAGAATGGATGGAGGAGAGCGGAAGACTGGTCAAATGACTTTCGTTTCAACAGATTTTCTCGTCCCTTCAAAATTTCCCCGTCAAAATTTCGCTCTCGTTCTGAAATTTTCTCGCCAACCAAACATTGCCAAGGATTGTTGTCGCGTATCTGAACAAATTGACGAAAACACCCTCTAACACGTAATGAAATGAATGATTCATATTCATATCACTCAATCCGCCTAACCAACCGGTTTGCTCCGGTATGACCCGGTTTGATCCGGTTTGGTGTAAACGTATAACCGAAACAGATAAATACTTAATGAAAAAAAATGTTTTTTTCTTATGGAGACAAATCATTACAATAGGAATCAAATCTTCCCAGCATCATTCAATTTTCAAATCACTCACTCTCTCACTCAACAATAGATTTTTTCAAGAATGTGAAACGCCGTTCTCTTCCGTTACGGCGGAGGGAGAGTCTCCGTTACCGTTACCGTTGCCGTTGGCATGGGAATCTCCATTGGCTGTGGTGAGATCTTCGGTGGCTTCCGGTGGAAGAGAGTTTCCGGAGGCGGTGCGGCGATGATTAGCTGACTGAAGGACATGAGCGTAGTTTCCTTTGACAAGGAAAAGCTGATTAAAATGATGCCGACAGTAAAGAACACCGTCAAGTGAGGCGTAAGAGGAGTGAGTGAGCGTACAGCCGCCGTGAGCACACCGGAAACATGTCTTGTGGAAACATTCTCCTTCCATTTGCACCTGTTAACAAACACACCACCTTTAACTTAACCGGAAGTAAACCGAATCAAAGTCTATGTTAAACCGAACTTAAACCCAAACAGAAATACTCACCAAAAACTAAAGGCTAAAGTATGTATATTTCTATTTCTGTTTGTTTACATCCTAGTTCATTGGAATTTGGGATTAATTTAACAAATTAGAAGTTAGGGGCTTGATGGATAGTATTTGGATAAGTTATGGTTCTTTGAATTTTATAGTTTCTGGACCAAAAACTTTATAATAGCATAAGCTAACCTTTTCGAGAGGGTAAACAGTTTTCTCGCAAGCAGCACACTTATCTTGTGTTCCACAAAAGGCTGCAGAGATCTTGCTAGGAGTCCTAGTCTGTAATTTTGAACCAATAAAGTCAATACACAGATCCTACGGGTTAATCAAAAGATGAAAACAAAAACATGATAATCTTATAGAAAGAGATATGGAGAGATATGATGATACGTACCAGCTCTGGCTTCTCAGTTTTTCCTGAGAAAACAAAGGAAATTTGTTTGAATCCCAATGAAATATAGAGACAGAGATTCAATGTTATTATAATGTTTGAGATAGACGATGAACCTAGTTGAAAGTTTTTGCTGAAATTGCCAGATTCCTTGAAAAGTTGCTCAAAATGAGTCTTGCAATACAAGACTCCGTCCATGGAGGAATAGTTGCTCATCTGCAATTAACAGTTTCCGTACATTAATTCCTTTTTTTCCATGGCATTTCATAAGAATTTAACGCATAAATCTCTATCTATGTAACACAAAATATGACAATAAAACTGAGAAACAAGCGTAATGCACCATATCATACCTGAAGGGTTCCTTTGCAATGGCTGCACTTGAAGCAAGACTTGTGATAAGGTTTTTCTTCAAGTGTCATCAAGTCCACAACATAGACAGTCTTATCGCAAACATTGCATTTGTCGAGAGTTCCTGTGAATGACATTTTTGTTTTTTTTTTTCTGGACTCTTTCGTAGTTTCCTTCTCCAAAATCCTGAATAATGATCAAACTTTTCTTTTGTCTATTTCCTTTTTATCAAATCAAAAGATCATCTGAAGAATTAATTACCAAAGGAAATCCACAAAAGAAAAAATTTAGGAGCTTTTTACCTCAGAGAGAGGAGGAACCAGCGAAAACTGTGTTTTATACGAAATTTGTTGGTATTGTGAGGTTGTAAGAGGAGTATGTTTATTTTTTTTCTCTCTCTATTCTTTGTTATTTCAACAAAGATATAATTGGGTGGGAGAGTGATTGGAGTTGAGCAAAAGAAGGGTTGTGGTTTCTGACCTTTTCAATATACATTATCAAAAGGAGGATTTTTCTTTAGCCAACTGTCCCTTAAGTGGTGCAACCCATGTTAGAGATTAGTGCTTCACATTCACAATCCTGCAAATCAATATAACAACCAGGCATTATATAATTTTAATATTTCAATTATGCTGATAATAAATGTATACACCAATACACACATATATGTATATTATATATATATATATATAATATTAATTTATCTCTATATGTAAAATATCTATTATAGGCAATGTTCAAAAAAGCGCTAGTG
>KE151742.1:579483-616166 GCA_000411095.1 Aethionema arabicum | reverse complement strand
AAGCCGCCTAGAACCGCCTAGCCGCCTAGCACCGTCTAGCCGCCGCCAAACCCCGCCAAACCTAACTCCCACCAAATATTTCCGCTTTTACAAAAATCGAAGCGGTCCATAGACGCCTAGACGCCGCCTAGGCGGCCACCTAACCCGCTTTTTAGAACATTGATTATAGGCATATTAGAAACATATTAATTTATAATAACTTTTCTATTACAAAAATAAAAAACTGTGAAAATTAGACATGTAATAAGAGAATTGACTTCTGTTTGAGTATATATAGATGATGTTTTAAATGAATAGAAGTGAAACACCACTAACTCCATTTATTTTCTTTTGCAATTATCTAGAACTAGTGTTAGTTTAAAGTCTGATTCATAAACATTTCCACATAGCATTTGAGATCAATCTATGACAGGCGAGGGTACCTGAAGTTAATCATGGCAAGACAACTTGCTGGCATAGGATGAGATCTGAAATGGTCTTCCCATGCCGATCAATTCTCCTGGAACAGTTAACTCCACCATCTAATATGTTCCGGACTACAACATTCAGAGCATGAACTCCTTTAACATCATATATCTCCACCGATACATTTTTATTGTCTGGACTCGCTGAGATTTCTAGAAACAGAACTGAGATTACATCCTTTACCCATTGAGGAGTAATGACGATTTTGAGACGCTCGATATCCGGGAAATGATGTGGGATTATAGAGAAGTTTATGTCGTTTCCTTTATCACCAGCCCGGCTGTGAGCAACAGTGTAGAGTGAGATCTTTTGGCCAGATGGAGCAGGAGAGGGCTGAACTCTAGGTGAACATGCCCATTGATCGCCTCTCAGTGTAAGGTCATTTTTATTTTCCGTGGGGATCTACACGTGCAAGCAATAATACCAAGCTGTTAGTTAGTTTAGTTCAAAACTAAAGGTGTATAACTAAAGTTAAGGTTCTCGCTTAGTATCACAGAGACTCGGAGAGTGTAGAGAGTAATGTGTAGTGGAACACGCTATGTGATGAGTTTCAGATTTTCAAATTTCAAAACATCTCTGTATCTTCAGATTATGTGTGTCCAGGGCCGGTCCTGAGGGAAGCCTTGTGAGGCATTCGCCTCGGCCCCAAATTAAACCCGCCCCCCATCATATAATTTCCTTTGTTAAGAAAAAAAAATTTATTTTTCCTTATTGAAATATCGGCTCCAATTTCCGATTTCGCCTTAGACCCCCGTACTTTCAGGACCTGTGTGTGTACCAGGGACATCATCAAATATTTCTGTTGGAATACACACAAAATCATCCTTACACTAGAAGGATTATCCGTGGAAAACCCCTACTCCATAAAATAGATTGATTCGTTATGTATTTAAACTCAAGGCATTTTGATTTTGTTTATCTATGGGTCTTAGCACTTATTTCGGCAAGTAAATAGCAGTGAACAAGGGAAACAGACTTGAACAGGTAGTTTCTCACTAACCTTGCGGAGTTTCTCTTGAACAGCTACTAAAAGATGTTCACGGGTCTCTGACTCCGACGTTTTGGTGTGCTGAACTCCAGTTTTCCAGATTACAGATTCACGGCTAACCTGGATATCGGAATATGTAACATCAGAAGCCGTCAAGCTTAAATGTCCAAGGCTGTTAGCTAAAATTTTTATGATGGAGAGAACATACCAAATGCTTTTCAAGAATTATCTCCATCTTGTATCCGGTACTACATATAATTACAAACAGTCAAGTCAAATCAAAAACACCAACCAGATTCCAGAATATCTATGTTCTGGAGTAACACATCAAGTTTCATATACGAGGAAATGTCAAGGAAAAGATCATAAGTCAATGAATCAGCCAAAAGATAGAAAAACATTCACGACCGTCCATAAATGCAATTCAAAAGATAATTATTTATAAGTCCAGAGTCCTCGAATGGTACCTACCGTTATCCTACAATAATGGTTAGATCGATATATGGCTGAAAATTTAGAGCAAATATCAACAGAAAGGAATTACCTAATGCCACCACCACCAGCCGGTCCGTTTGTATATAAAGCAGTAAACTCTTTGGTTAACTGGACAGCATGCTCCTTAAGTTTGAAGAGACCATCCATTCGTAATCTAATATCTCCATAGGACTGCAAAGATGATTCAGCACCATTGTTTGTCGCCTTTAAGCTATCAAGCCCAATAATGTAAGAAAGAATACAGTGATTAACACCAGGAATTGTTTCTTCCATCCAAGATCGAACCTAACCAAAAACAAAAATCATATTAGGTATACACTTGATAAACAATGAAAGTCCAATTCTAGGCCCCATAAGGAGTCAATTTAGAAGAAACAAACTCAGAAAGGCACATGAAACGCTACAACATCATGGACTTTAACCGTAGACATACCAGAAATTCTGAAGCTTTAGCACGTGGAACAGATCCATGTCCTCCATAAGATATTTCTCCCCACCCTTTCCAACCACCCTCCTGCGAGGAAAGTACAAATTATAGAACGAAACCTCTGTTGATCTTCATTATCAACAAAATGTTACACACATTCCTATGGATAAACAACCTTTGGAATCAACCGCAGGAGTTTTTCAGGCACATCAGTGTTAGCAGATGGTTTTGATCCACTGCATTGTACTTTGCAGTCTGACAGAGGAAGGAAAGAAACGTCTCGGATATCAATTACCTGCACAGAAAATTTCACCTCGACTGTTTAGTTGCTGATATTGGTTATCTCTTATGATTTTGTAACTATAACTTACCACATCTGGTGTAATGTAGGCAGCAGGATCAGCAATTTCATAAAGAAGTTGCTCGGTGCAAGTACTAGTATTTAAAATTCCACCGCTGCCTTCAGCCTTTAGTACACATACTTTTCCATCATAACCAACTTCTGCATAAGGAAGTGACAAATCTTGGAGGAGAGGGAAATCCATGTCTCTATACTGGTCACCTATAGGTGGAAGAACATCGGAGAATGAATTGACCATACTAATAATAAAAAACAGCAGTCCATTTACTCTTCCACGATCCAGCAAGCACAGAACGCACCTGGGTGCATGTAGTATCCACCAGTGAGCTGACAACCGCACTCCAGAAGGTGCCCAGCGAGAGTTCCCTGAGCTAGCTTCTCTAAGTCATTCCAGTTCCAACCTAGTTCATAGATCTAACCATGGAACAAAGAGATGCCAAATTATATCAGAAATCACAACAGCCTCTTGAATATAATGCAAGCCAAAGGAAGAAGAAACAATGAATATGATTACAAATTCGAACTGACATGCAATGTCAGCAGTTATCATCCCCAACAAGAAACCCGTACGGACTATCAGTTACTAGATAACTGGATAAGAAATAGGTTCTCACCATTGGTGCTAAGAATAAGGCAGCATCAGCCACTCTTGAAGTAATTATCACGTTTGGTTGGTACTTTTCCAGGCATTCGACAATAGGAGCTGCTCCAAGATAAGTACTAGTACCCTTCAGTGAGTAGAATGAAAGGTCAGGGCAGAAAGAGCTAAATAAACCATGATATGAAATTGAAGCTTTTCAATCTCAGAACGTGTATCCTAAAATGTTTCACAGTTCACATATGGACCTGTGTATATATCTTACAGTAGATACCCTAAAAACCCTTGCGATCAAGAGTTAAGAAACCAAAATCGTACCCCCTCAGAGAAATATTGACCGCCATAAGATGATGCAGAACCTAATTAGATTTGAAGCCAGGAGTTAGACACAGATATCGTGGTTTCAGATAACCAAATACTCAGAATACTAATCATTTAGCCCAGGGATGAAGTATCTTCTGCAAAATTTTGCTAGAGCTAGAACCTGTTTCACAATGAACCTCATGAGCCACAGCTACAGATATGACGAGCCCTAATTCATTGGCTACTTCAACAACCTTCTTCTGAGCCCCACAAGGATCAACTACAAGGACAAAGCGAAAATTCAGATGAAAAAGAGAAAACAACAATCAGAAAATGCCAACATAATAGATTACAAGCTCTTACTTGCACCCATATTAGTGATTATACAAGTGCCTTTCTCCACAGCCACAGGGAGTAACAAACGCATCCACTCTGCAACTGGACAGCAACAACAAAAGCGTGGCTTATTTTGAAGTTATAAAACAAAACAAAAGAATACCCTAATTATCATTCAACCACCGGTGTCTACTTCACCATAAACCAACAAAATAATCACAGGAAACGAACAATCCAAAGGCGAATTTCCATGACAACTAAAAACCCAATTTCTACCGTGGGATCGAAAATCGGATGAAAAGTCCTATATCATACCACGAGGGTCGAAACCGTCACCTCCAGACGCCATACACCTCCAACGATCAGCCAATGTCCGTTCGGCTAAGCACTCAAGGACAAGATAATTAATCTCTGCAACTCTCTGAAGCAATTTAAGAGCAGCCAGTGGTCTATCGCCTCCAAATCCAGCACCACATCCCACGTAAACCGTCTCCCTTCGCCTTTTCGGATTTTCCCTCTGCAACTCAGTCAAATCATACACCGTTCCAACTTCCAACAAAACGTTAACAACAAAATGGATTAAGCAATTTCTTACCAACTTCATCACGCAATCGTGGAGATCCTCTTTGCCGTGTTGAATCGCCATGAATGAAGAATACTCAATATCCTAAAACAATGGAAGGAGATAACAATTGCTTTGTTAGTTTTACGTCGATCACGAATTTTGCTTAAGCCGAGAAATTTGAATTTAGAAGAGACGTGAAGGAAACCAGTGGCCGAGTGGTTTATAGTTATCTCACTTAATTTTAGCTTTACTTTATTTGCAGTATCACCCCTTAATTTAAAGTATTATCCACTCGTCCCTTTTTCTCCCACTTACTGATACTTATCCCTTCGGTTCTAGATTTAGAAAGGATGGTAGGGTCTTAAATGCAATATATAAAATGCTCGGGTTTTTAGAATAGTAAAAAATAGTTGAGGGGTTTTCAAACAATTTCCTCACTCATAAGTCATAACTTGAAAATGACTTTGGGCCAATTCATGGCCCAAATGAGAGAGGCCCACTAAGACTGTACCGTTTAAAAACAGAGTCCGGGAAATTATTGCCGCCGGCCGTTCTGCTCCGGGAGGTTTGCTTTGTGACGATGGAGGACTTAGCTAGCGGAGGATTCTCCAGTGATTGGGGGGAGATAGTTTCGGAGAAGATCGTCTCGGCTTATACTTCTCTTCCGAAGAAAGGAAAACCTCAGGGACGTGAAGTCACAGTATTATCTGCTTTCCTTGTATCATATCCTTCCCAAGGTTTTTTTGCGATCTATCTACCTTTCTCTTCTCAATCTCCTTGTGGGGTTTGTAAACAATAGTGTTTCCTTGCGCGTTTTTTCTGTTTCATAAGCATTTAGTGTTTGTGTACAGAACTGGAAGTAATTGCGTTAGGGACTGGAACAAAGTGCGTTAGCCGGTCACTTTTGAGTCCCCGTGGTGACATTGTTAATGATTCTCATGCTGAAGTTGTCGCCAGAAGAGCTTTATTGAGGTAAATGGCAGTGACTCAGTGACTTTTAGAGTTATGTTTCTCAGAGTAAATAGAGGTTTACTTGTTTGTCAATCGCCAGGTTCTTCTATTCTGAGATTCAGGGGATGAACAATTCTTCGGAAAATTCAAAACGTTGTAATGAATCAAAACGTCAGAGAATTGATAGTGGAAGAAATTCAATACTGGAGTTTGACCCGAGTTGTGGTGGAGAAGTAAGATACAAGCTGACAGCTGGGTGCCGCTTGCATATGTACATTTCTCAATTGCCATGTAATTAAGCTCACTGTAGCTCTTTATATGATCCGAGAAGTTTTGCTTTATGTTTCAGGAATGTTCTTAATGTGGCATTGACATGTTTATTTATCACATTTAGGTGGTTATGCTTCTACTAGTTCCCCACTCTATGCTCTGAAAAAGATGCCATCAACAGAAGTAAATCTGCCATTACCAGATAATGGTTCTGATAACTCGCCACAGCTTTCGAGCTCTCCAGAGATACATAGTAGCAATGAAGGTATTGAACTCCACCCTCCTATGCTTTCCAGAGATAACTCTTCACCGCTTTCAAGTGTTCTCACTGCTTCCATTTCAGGAAATGGCTCCCATGTGACAGATATGGTACAAAGGAAGCCTGGGCGTGGTGAAACGACACTCTCTGTTAGCTGTTCAGATAAGATATGCCGCTGGAATGTTCTTGGAGTTCAAGGTTTTCTTTATGTAGTCTGATTCAGATGCGTTTTCTGTTTATAAATTAACATCTTTGGTCAATGATATATTGTTGGCAGAGAATTGTTGTGTCATATGAGATTGCTTATGGGATTTTTCTCTCTTTTTGTGTTCTTAATTCAGGAGCATTGCTTTCCCATGACCTTCAGCCTGTGTATATATCTACCATCACTGTGGGACGGTCTTTGTATTGTCATGACAATTTTTGTTTGGCTGATCATTTGCAAAGATCTTTGTCTGATAGGATTCTTCCATTATCAGATGAGCTGCTTAGCTCCTTCCGTTTGAACAAGGTCTGTTAGTTGTGTTACACAGAGATATCATTCAAATTGCACATTGGTCTGATTCCTTTCCAGCCCTTGTTTTTTGAAGCTCCTGTACCACCTTCCGAATTTCAGCATTCAGAAACAGCTCAAGCTACTATAACATGCGGGTTAGTCTTTAATGGCTGTAACTCGTCATAAGATGGTGCACTTGTTCGTTCTTCTGCTTTTTACAAGGTGATGATTTATTTGTTGTCTCTTAGGTATTCCATTTACTGGAACCTTTCTGGATTACACGAGGTTATTCTCGGAACTACGGGTAGAAAGCAAGGCACCTCAGCTAAAGGAGCTCTGTACCCGTCTACTCAATCATCTATATGCAAGTAAGGGGAGGAACAATTGACCGTGCTTATTTCTAGATATGATTAGCCTGTGATCTCAGATTAGTTTAGACTTAACATATCTTTTCCCAGACAGCGGTTACTGGAGCTATTCTTGAAAGGAACCCATGGACATGAAAGCAAATCTTTTAAGTCAAAGGCATCTTATCGAGAACTGAAGGTGTGAAGCTGATTCTTTGCTGGCTTTATTTCGTGTTAACATGCTTTTACTGGCATTATTAGTGGTACAGTTCTCTGGTTTATTCTGAGATGATTTAACTTTTTGGGTTTTTATTTCTATGCAGGACAAAGCTACAGAATATTCATTGATGTCAAAGATCTTTAAAGGAAAATATCCTTTCAATAATTGGCTAACAAAACCCTCGAATTACGAGGATTTTCTGATAAAATCAGTATGTGATTCGTGAGGTATGTGATCCTATTTGCCCACTATATCAACAATTTGTTAATTACTTCACATCTTTGTCAAGGAAAGCAAAATAATTCAATATAGTTACGTTCCGAAAAAAAAAACAATGTGAGACTTTGAATCATAGAAAATATGAAGAAGATAGAAGGAAATTGGGGGGGAAAAAACAAGAAACGAAAACAGTACATATGACTTTAGATGTGGTAGTTCATTTAAAGATTGACTCGTCCTTTGATGATGTCCAGGCTCATCTCACTAGGATCTGTTGCTTGCAATTCGACTTGAATCCCATCCAATTCCCTCTTGAATCTGTCTTTTGAGCTTGCATACAACATCTTACTACGCACTCTTGATATATCAGGTGACCTGAGCAAGCAGAGCAAGGTCTATGTAATGAGAAAGACATGAATAAGCAAAGGAAAGAAGCGGATCAGTATTTGTACCATGCGATGAAAAAGATCTTGCTCTTCTGGCAATTCTCAGGAGTGGTGAAATCGAAGTCATAAACAGCATATCGACACTCGTCCTCAGGCATAGAGCTGGTGAAATCATCGTAAGTTTCTTCTGGCTCCCCAAGCCTATCTATTATAACTTGCTGAACCTTCTCATCAATCTTAAACACGATGAACCTATAATTCCTCTTTGCTTTCAACTCCAAGAACTTGAGCTTACATTCATCGCGTACATGCATCCCAGACGCTGAATTAGCCTGCACATCACACACCACGACGCAAATAGTCAACTTATATGAACCTACTCCATGTTATTCCTTAGGATCATAACACAATACCAGATTATTACAATTGAAATGTAGGAGCTTACCATGTTCTCTGCTAGAAATCAAGCTTGATGATGGGGTTGAGAGAGCAGGGAGGGTATGGGGGGTTTAAGAGGGTGAGAGGAAGAGGAAGTGGGTGGAGTCTTTAGGCTGGTCACGTCTTAAAACCAGGACTTAGATGCTGTCACGTTGTGGGCATAATATGTCAAGGGGTTTCAGACTTCATTAGGGAATCTATATTTTATTCACATACACGAATATATGTATATGTAGTAGCACATGAGGTGAAGTTTGGTAGAGACATCATTGGGAAGTTGAGGGTTCATGATGTACATGTTTTTTTTTCCTATATATTAAATAGGGATTGACTTTCTCTTTCTTTCCTCATGATTTGTCTACTTTCTTCTAAGCATTGGATTAGGAGACAAAATATTAGGCCCAAAATAAACCATTAAATCTTCATTTAGCAATTTTTAGTTGTAATCAACCAATTAGGATTTTGAAGTCACAGATAACTGAGGTTAATTGTGTTGCTGCTACAGGTTAAATAACAGCAGAGAGTGATTTAGATGTTACCTTTGTTTTTTTTTGAGGAATCTGCAGGTTCGGTTTCATGTTCTAATGGCTCTGCGTGGAGCTGGTATCTGTTGGCATTGCCCCATCAAGGGGTCTTCTTAGTCCTGTGTCATGTTTCAATGCAGCTATCTCCTATGTGAACAGACTATACGCAAGAAGCTGCAAACTTTGAAGCTTTAAATGATGCAACGCAGGCTCTAGTCATTTCTCATGTGTCGTACATTACTGTCCTGAGAATAGAGAATGACTCACAAACCGTTCTTGTTAAAGGATCTTACCTTGAAGCGATGAGGATTACCGTGTGAGTGTTGTGATATTCAACAATGTACTTAAAGTTTAATCGTGGAAACTAATCTCTTGTTTCATTTGATACATAGATGCTTGGAATATAAGAACACCTGAGTGTTGTTTCATACTCCATTAACTTATGCAGAATTAGATGATCTTTCTCATGTTTTCTGCAACTCAATTTCTGCCTCCACTTGAATGATTGGATGAGAAATTCGATATTCTTCCTTTGACATTCCACAGTAAACAGGTTCTGTGCCACCATAGGTTATGAAGTTCCAGCCAAACGCAGACCCACCAACAACTGTGTCTCCCACCTTGCTACCATTTCCATCAGAGAACTCTTTCGATGATTTTGGTTCAGTTGCAGTTGCAGAAGTACTCTGTGGTGTTTGATTAATCGCCTTTCCATTGGTTAAGGTCTCACTTTTAGTTGTCTTCTCACGTTTCACTTTTTCTCCAGCCATTTCTTGGTAGAGTTCAAGCATAAGCTTCATCTCTGCAACAGTCATCTCAGAATCAATAAAAGGTTACGATTTTGTGTTGTTAAGTAAGTGCACGAGCACACTCACTCTCTTGAATCTCCATTGTTGCCTTGCAATTTCTGAAATCCGGAGTTCGTAGTACCTGAAACAAAGAAACCTCTCTCAAGTCTTTTGTGGAGCTCCAAAGATCTCAAATTTGGATACTTCGGAATCTAAAAATGGTACCTCGAGAACGTGAGGACGAAGATCTTTGACAATGAGACGCATCTTGAAGTACTTTGAATTCTCGATCTGTGAATTGACTTCCAGAGCTCGTTTTCTCCCCCTAGCCGGCGGATCAACTGTAGCCGTCGACGACGGAGGCATAGGCACCTGAGTTTCTAAATGTGGTTGCAGAGGCTGCTTAGCTGCGTCAGAAACAGGCGGAGAAGGTTGAGCAGTAGCTTGAGGAGGTACCGTTGGTGCCTTATCAACGTCCACCGAGGGTGAATCTCCTGGATTCGAAGCTGTAGGAGACGACTGAGACGTCGCTCCAGGAGTAATCGCTGGTGCCCTATCAACGTCCATCGCCAGGGGAGGTGCCTCAGCCACTGCCACTGAAGGTGAATGCCCTGGATCCGCGGTTGTAAGAGACGGTAGATCTTGTGCTGCGGGAGACGTAGTAACTGTTGGAGGAGGCTCTGTGGCTTGAGTCATCGGTGAAGAGATCGGAGGTAAGCTGGAATTCTCCATTACAAAGACCTCCAAGCACACTCAGACATTTACAACCCTTCTTAAATTAGCACTGAAACTGGAACGGAGCAGTGAGATCCTAAACGATGTCGTTCGAGGTTCAGTGAGAGAAACGAAAACGTGGTAGTTTATGCTTTATCAATTTGAACGCCGTGTCGTTTACTTGGGAAAACACGTATTCCATTGTCTGTTTAGAACATTAAAACAGCTCGTAGTCTTCTCGAAACAACGTAAACGATCAGGACATCTCCGCTGCCGCTTACTCCCTCTCTTCTTCTTCTTCTGATAGCTTTTCTGCTCTTTCTTCAGTCATCGTCAAAATCACGCAGCTTTGATGAATCCTCAAGTTGATAAGGTTGTGAGAACAACGACGATGATCGCGACAGCTGTTGCCTCCTATTTCCTCTTGACCGCTGATTACGGTCCTGGACCCAACGTTCTTGATCCTGTGAGTTTCCGATTGTTTCTTTGACCGTATGTTTCTTCTCTGATGTTTTCCATAGCTTCTAAATCATAAGCGCTCGTTTCTTTCTAGAGAATCAAAGTTCATTTTGTTAAACGCTGTTTGAATGACTTTAAGTAGCTGACTGTGATTTGTCGCTCCATCTCCTCGATTAGGGTTTATTGAGCTAGATTTAGTGGGTTGAAAATTCTATTTTGGTACTTTTTCCCGTGGTTGGGGCTCTTGAGAATTGCTAGAGCTGACATTTTGATCGTTGATGATATGAAGAGTGGTTTAATCCATTGGATTTGTGATTTGACCTTCAATGGCAATCTTTGAGCGAGACGTGAATGTTATAGGTAGATTTGGAATCGATATCTGATCATATCCAAATCAATCTTCTCATGAATCTTTTGATTTCTAACATCAGCTTTGTTGTCATCAAGCTTCCATGACTTAACTATTGACTACTTCAGCATTGCTCACTGTGTTCATCTGCATCGTTGATGTTAACTCCAAGATATGCTCTTAGTTTCTCTTAAAACATCTAACCAATTGCTTATGGTTCTTACCCTTATGGGATTCCTTTAACTTGGATCTTTCCATTTGAGTCCGTGATTACCCTCTAACGAGATAGCCAAACCATGTTCATGAACTGGGCTCTTTCTTGACTTTTTTTTGTGATTGTTACCCTAGTAAGATTACCGAATCCTGTTCTTGAACTCTGGTCTTTCGTGACTAGTATGCAACCATACGAGTCTGTGATTAGATAAGATCTCTTAGTCATATACAAAACTCATGTCTTTCTTGACTATTTTGCAACCATTTGAGTCTCTGAATGTTACCCTGATGAGATATATTGTACTTGCAGATCAAAGAGAGGATTATATCAGCCCAAGACTCGATGAAAGAATTCATCTTTGGATCAAAGAAAGAACAACCTGAGAATTCAACAACAAATGACACTCCAGCAAATGACAATGTAAAGTAAAACGTAGCTTAACATGATTGAGCAGAGAGATCCAATGTAGAAACATTACCATCATCACCTTATAGCTTTAACTTGTTGCCTTGTTTGCACATTCTCTTCTGCTCAAGACAAAACATGTTAATAATCACTTAGCAGCTTCTTCTAAATCTTGCAAGAAACTATGTAAAGTCAAATGTTTCAAATCTGTAAAGTCAAATGTTTCAAATCTGCTGACTCTTCTTCCTAATCGAAAATAGGCAAAATCCTGACGACTAATGAAATCACGAGCAAAAGATTTAAATATTAAATTTGATTACAGCAGAAATAAAATATTCTGAATTTATTAGGTTTTGACATTTGTGCACGATTAATTTAAAAAGAAGATAAAAAAAAAAAGATCCTACCTAATTGTACACTGACACAATCAAAACGGATGATCACCGTCTGATCAAAAGATTCCCTCAAATCTGACGGACTATAAAATGAACATGAAATCATTTCCAAATCTTAACGGCGCCTAACAAATCGGTACACTCATTGACACGTTTCAAATCAAAACGGTCTCGTGTTACCGTAACGCTAACGCAAAACGCAAACGCAAACGCAAATCCTAATAATACGGCTTATACATGAACATATCCTGTAACGGAAACATCTGATTACTCCCTCCAAACGCGATATTTTCCTCTGCAGTGGCATCAATGTAATTATACCCAAAATCAATGGTATTATTTGGACCACCAGTACCAACGCCGCCATTGTTTGCAACCGTCCAATTCTTCCATTTCGGTTCGCTCTGTACCTCACTCGTCAATTCCGGCGACACCGCATACTCCGAACAACTCGAATCCGTCGTATTCAACTTCGGCGCCGAATCGGACTTGTCAAAGTAGACGAAATCACTCACAGATGTCTGTGGCGGCGGTGGAGGCATCGCGATCTCCTTCACAATCGGCTTCTTCTCCTCTTCTTCTTCCTCCTCCATAATTTCGCTCTTCTCAGGAAACTCAGTGACGTTGCGGTAAATCGACGGAGATCGTTTCTCGATTGCTCCTTTCTTGTTATATATACGACAAAGAACCCAATCGTCCAGCTGGCAAAATAAACACCGTTGGATATATTAATCGAGCGGCTCAATTAAAAAATCCTAAACCAGAAGAAAGAACTAAACCAGATCTCACATACCCTCAAGCTATTCTTCTTACGAGCTGACCGGTCAACGTCAGCGAGACGATATTCGTGCATAATCCAATTGGTTTTCTCTCCTTTTGGAGCTTTTCCAGCGTAAAACACAAGAGCTTTCTTAATTCCAACCGGTTTAGGTACTCCAATCGGTTTATCAGCTCCGGTAGCTTTCCAATAACCGGATCCAGCTGACCGGTTTGGTCTAGAACCGTTGGGATATTTTCTATCTCTAGGAGAGAAGAAATACCATTCCTTTTCACCGTACAAAGCTAAACCTGAAATTTCATAAATCTCTTGAGTTTTTAGATTTTTTTGAAAGAGGGATTTTGTTTAGAGAAAGAGAGATTGAAATTTTACCAGGAAGCTCCCATGGATCGTATTTGTAGAGATCGATTTCGGCGATGATTGGTACATCGATGGATTGAGAAGCACATTTACGGCAGAGATAGTGCATCACGAGTTCTTCATCGGTGGGGTGAAATCGGAAACCTGGAGGTAATTGTAATTCTGACATTTTTACCCTTTTTCTCTTGATTTTATTTACCTTCTTCAAAATTGTGGATTTGGAGAAGGATCCTTATCTCTATGAAACTTGTAAAAATGAAAGTTTGGAGAGAGAGGGAAGAGAGTGAATATATATAAGGAGAAAACACACACACTTGTCGGGGAAGAGCTTCTAGAAGACACGTGGGTGTATGACTGTAGCAAAGACACGTTTCGAAAGGAGAAGTCGATTGCTGACGTGGCGACAAGATCATTTGAGGTGATGTTGTCACTGCTTACGTCTGTCGGTTTGGAGGGTCCACTTGTTAGACAAAAAACAAATCCAACCGGTCCGAAACTGACCCAACCTCAGGACTCTTCTGGATTTGCATCCGGTCGGTTCATCTCATCTATGTGTTCCCATTAAGACCATAAACTTTTTTTTTTCTATCGACTTTCGTAACCAGAGTTAGTAAAATGAATAAAGGAGTTTTTAATTTGATAAAATCGATTACAGAGAGAGAGAGAGAGATGTGTAACTATAATATAAAAACAATTGTGAGTGTAGTGTGTATGTGTACCAATGGTTTTGTCGCGATGCGATAATAAGTATATTCGCCGCGTCGAATATTATTAAAATATAATGATAAAAATATAATAAACTCACAATGGGCCGCTTTCAGAGCTTAGAAGTGACGACGGGCTTAGGAGGTCTAACTTCTCTACATAGAGCCTCTTGCTTTAACGATACAACCAGCTGTTTCACCAATTTATAACAAAAAGAAACATTATAATCTGTTTTCCACAAATTCTATACAATTTGAAGCAATAAACATCTGAAAACTACTATAGATATTCTATCATTTCAGGTTATCTGAATTTTAGATAAAACTATATTTGTGCTTTAAATATCCATTTACAAATCATTAAAAATAACTATACTAAAATATAATAAACTTCAATTAAGAAAATAATTTTTTTTTTTATATATGTTATAGTTAATACATGCGAAAATCACACAAGATACACATAGAACCTAAATCTAACTATTTTTAATACTTTATTATATATCTACTGGATCTGAATCCAAATCCAAAAGTAGGAGGATCCATATCAAGAATAGATTGTTCACTTATAATTTGCAGTTTAGATTTGATGGTTTGAGTGTTTATTTTTTGCCCCCTAGTATGCATAATATTACGTAATTTTTTTTAAATCCATCATGCGAATATTGTAATTCTTGGATTCATGTTTTAAAGGACGCAAAAGAGAAGAGAGAAGAGAGAGTACCTCTCCTTTTCTGTTGAACATTTCACCAGAGACAAAACCTCGGCTCTCGTGCGCAGTTGGACTCGTAATCTGCATAAAATGAGTTATAAAAACAACATTAAACATTCTCAACACTAGTCTCTAAATTCATACACTTAGTTACACTCAGCAATTTCATCAACCAAAACTATTTGCTCAGTTAAAAAAAAAAGATAAAAACCAACTTATAAGGTTCTCGAAATACAATCTAACAATTGAGATTAACATGTACTCGATCTCAATGTTACATAAGAAAAAAGGGTATAAGAAAATTTACCACAAACAGTAACCAATCATCAGCTCTTACAGGTCGGTGGAACCACATCCTGCAAAAGAAACAGTTACTTTGAGCAAAGATTTGGTGGAATACAAGTGGCTCGTTGGTGGAATACAAGTGTTCGGTGTAAGTACAGATTTAAAATATGGTTTTATTTTATATGAGATAAAACACAAAAGCTGAATGCTATGGAAAAGAATATGAAAATCACCAAAATCCAAAAAGTACTTACGCATGGTCCAAGCTAAGAGCATTAGGTCTCAGGCCCTTTCTTCGGTGAGGGTTTAAACTGACGCCAGCAAATATCAAATCCGAAGCAAATGCAACCACACATCTGGATAACAATGTGGATAGCTAGATAATCAGTTTTTTTAAGAATGATTAATAAGTTCCAGAGAGACTATACCATTTTGTAATTTTTTTAAAGAATTTTATAGCTTTCATAAGTCTCAACCATACTCTACATATACCAATTGGTAATACTAAAACACAAATTGATAATATGCTATAAATGTTAAAGGGTTGTAACCCTGCGAATAATAATAATGGTGTACAATTTTAAGGATATAAAATAATGAAGTAGATTGAGGTACTTACCGGTGCAAAGCTTGATCATCTGAGAGCTTTCCCTTTGCTCTAAACCAATAATTCAATCTGCAAGAAGGCTTTGGTGAACTCAGTGACGAGTTTCACTTGTGGAATGTTATGACCAATATATTCACGACTTAAATGAAATGTTAACCTCGGCGGAGACTTTGTCTGATTTGTTGAAAGGCTAGGGTTGCAAAACCGAATCTCCATAGGCCATGGAACAAAATCGGCAGCTGCAACTTTGTTCCGGTAATTCCTAAAAGCAAACAAACAATGGGAAGGGTGGTCCAACTTGAGCGTCAGAATTAACTTGTCAGACACTGGAAACACAACACTTACCTAGGTAGAAGAGGGTCGGTTAAACGACGTTCCCGCAACTCTTCCATTGATAAAAGCTGCAGCAGATAACCGTGAGAAGGAGAAACCCTTACAACTATTGGAACCTTCAAATTCTGGAGAACTCATTTACCGTATCAGGGTCTGGCACGGAGGGCATGATTGACACCTGGTGATCAAATCCAGGTTGCTCTTTCTATGAAACCAATGAAAGAAAAGTTAAAAGTTATTTCCAGTCCTATGAAAAGTAATACTCTCTTGGTGACAGATAGGCAAGAGGAGCATAAAGATATTAACCATCTTGTAAGGAAAAAATCTGAAACCTGAAATGAAGCCAGCAACGTAAATATGATATTTCCTTTTTGTATAGCATCCACTCTTCGTGTGGCAAAGTTTTTCCCATCACGTATGCGATGAACTTCATATATGATGGGGACTGCAAGAGTAACAAACTAAGTTTAATCTAGCAGGAGGCATATATTCAATAGGGAAGAAAAGCATGATTGTTGGGTGACAAGAACACTCTAAAAACTCTGTTCATACTATCAAAGTCTCCCACAAGAAGAAAATAGCAATGTAAACTGTGGACAATCTTCAGAAAATCTACAGTTTTTGATGCCGCAGCAAGTGCCTACAAAATGAAATTTAGTTGTTATTGTTACTACCAAGCCCAAAATTGACACAATGCAAATTACTCAGATCAGCAAGGTTTATTAAGACATAATGTAACCATCAGCAAATGCATACCTGTCCGACAAATTGTCCTCCAAAAACTTTGCCAAATCTGGGAGCATCGGGCAATGTGATCCCCCTGAAGATATTTAACTACAAGAAAGAAGCACAAGAGTAAGATATACAATGCATTTGATTTACCAACAGATAAAAAATGTTGTAAACTGGATGTAAGATTATGGCAACAACATGTAGAAACGCTGACAAGAACAAAGCTTAATTTCAATTGATTCTAGGGAATCGTAACAATAGATAGTTTAGCTAGAAAGGATAAAAACGAGAAGAACTGAAGGACAGAAGTGAAATGTCTATACTTCAATCGGCTCCAGATGCAATATGCGTTCCACTAGAGAGCATTTCTCAACTGTTGTATCCGATTGCCAGATTGACTTTGTCTCAAGCAAAGGACAATGATCACGGGGCAATACCAGACATGTAAGCTGCAATGGCACCACACAAAGAAAAAAACGTTGAACTCTTTCGTTTGATTATCTTCAGCTCAAGCATATTGAAGCTATATATGAAAAGTACAGGGGACAGTTAAGTTTCAGCAAGCCCACCTCAGACGTAGCAACTACATCTGCTGAATGAACATGCCCATATATACCTGCAAAAAAAAAGAGAAAGAAGCTAATTATTGATGAAATAAAGAATATTCTATCATTGACTTGTTCAGATAATCATTAATCATATCATTGATCTTTACATTGACTAATGAACATAATTAACACTTCAAGGGGATTATATTCCACTTTTATGGTATAGAATCCCATAAACTATATCAACCCACCTAAAGTTCAGCAAAACGATCCGTAGATTTAAATTGCAGAATGGGAAGTATAAGAGAATAATCATCTTACCATGGCCAAAGTAATCATATCGTTTCAAGAGAAATTCAGGACGGTTTTCTTCTTCGTCCGGTCCAAATACCTGAGCCTACAAGCGATAATGGAATTTAAACCTAATGTCAATGGCCGCTCTATACCTCCTGCAACGAAACATTACAAGGGAAAAAAAACTTCAAACAAACCTCTCCTTCCAAAATAAAATAGCATCCGTCCCAAGCTTGGCCTTCACGAACCACATAATCCCCTTTCCCTGCAATAGAACATAGCTTACATAAAATTGCTACAGCTAACCAGCCTTATCTCTAACTTACCTAACAATTCTATCGTGAAAGAGACGCCAATAAAAAATATCAACGAACTTTGAAGAAGTTCATTTCGTCACGAAATTCAAATAGAACAAAATCGAGACTCAAAATCGTAGAGATTACCGACCGTATCGTTTCGGCACAACAACTTCAGCGATTTTCTTCAGAGAAGAGCTTGGCAGCTTCTGAAGTAACGGAACATTTCCAAGGAACTCGACAACTGCAAAGCAAAACAACAACCTGGGATAATCCTCCGGTCGAGGGGAAAAAAAACATGCTGAAAATCTCAACTACATAACTCAATTTTGCTTCTCGATCTTCAAAATTCATAACCCGTCCAAATCAATTTACACGTTATCCACTTACCTGATTCTGTGTTCATGGCGTATTCACAATGAGAAGAATCGCTGGCTTAACAGTTTTGGGAAGAAAATCGCCACAGGGAATAGAAAATCGCTACAGAGAGGGAAAACAAAATCGACCCCACTGAGCTGGGAAAATGGTGCTACCTCCTTTTATATTTCAGAAAGGTAACTATCGTGTGCTCGTCAGACTATGATAGTATGCATGGACTCGGTTCGATTTTAGTAAAGCCCAATGGGCCTTCATGAATATAGTCTATCTTTTGTTTTTGGCGTATGAATATAGTCTATCATAACATAAATTGGATGACCATTTATAAAGTATATACAATATACTTTAATACGTTACGTATAATCAAATAATTTATTTATTTTAGAAAACTTTGTATTATACAATGGCGTGACGTTAGTCGAAATATTAGATCATTTGCTCTGTCCGGTTGTTAATTCGTGAATGCCATGTGAAGCAAACATTGTTTCCATTTGTTCAATGATATTTTTTTAGAAAAATTAATATAAAATCTATTAAATAGCTAAAAAGTAAATATTAAAATCTATTTAGAGAAAACATTACTTTTTTTATTATTCTCTTTGAAAGGAAGCTCTCTTTTTTTCTAAATTTCTAGGTGAATTCATGTTTTTATCTTTATAAATTTGTAAATTTCTTTTATCGTTTCTTTATTTTACCTTTTTTTTGTCAAAATTATTTATTTTACCTTAAACCTAGTTTTAACCTTTTTTTTTATCAATACTTACATATAATATTGTAATTTTAAATATGTAAAGAAAATGACGAAGACCATTTTCAATACTTACGAATAATCTCACTACAAAAAAAATATAATATTTTGAGATTACAAGAAAAAAATATTTAAATTTCCATTAATTTAGTTTTCTTGGCATTTCTAATATAATTCTAAAAGTTTATTTTTCTGTATATTTTTTTTTCCAAAATTGGACCGGACGAAAAAGAGTTAATGGACCGTATTTACTTATTGGATATTTTATGGGCCTATATTGGTATTTAATGTTTAACTCAAGCCTAGCCCAATTACAACACTAATAAATATCATGCATATATACACTAGCACATGTATATATTATCACTTTCATTACATTATATTATCATAACTCATAAGCTATAATATTTTATATATGGTCTATTGGAAATATTAAATTAATATAAAAATAATGGTACGCACGTCTATATCATGAACCATGCAATCTATATTATCACTTTCATTTATAACATTAGATGACCATGTGCTATAATATTTGATTATCAACTATTTATTAATTATATTAAATTTTAAAAATAATCATGACATATAATTATTGACCTATTATTACTTTTTAATCGTGTAAGCTACAATGCTACATACTATTAAATATATACGATTTTATTAAAATTTGAACAAACTTTTCAGTTACATATATATATTTTTCAAAATTAAATATATTCCTGCAAAAATAACTATATACATATATATAATTAACATTACAAAAAAATATTGATGTTTAGATTAGAGAAGAAGTATAAGATAAGTTAGTTATATTTAATTATGGATCAATGATTAATCATTATATGATTAATCAATCAAATAAATTAAAATCATTTTAATTATTGAGAATCGGAAGAAAAAAAATTATTGAGAACCACAATCTCGACCGTACGATTAGACGATCAGTCGTTGCTTAAATCGGACGGTTCAGATTGTCGTATCTTTACCGGTCACCGGTTAATTCTACTGGAAAGCTTCTGATACAAAGAGAAGGTTTGGGTAAAATCTTAACGTTTAAAGCTTCAAACTATTCAAATTTGAAAGAGGAAAAAATCTGAAGAAGCTTTAAAGGTAAAAAAGACCGTTGCTTTTTCATCTTCTTTAATTACAGTTTTTAAAAAAATACATTTTTTTTAATTCAATTTCGATTAAAAAAGAAAGAAATTTTGTAATTTTGGCACGCTTAATTCTCTTTTTGCTTTTTTATTTTTTAATTTAAATTTTTTCTTCTTTACATGTTTTCTGGTCCTAGAAATTTCAGTATCCCAAATTTTAAAATTCCAATTTCATATTACAAAAGTTGTGAAGTTTGATAACATTTTTCTCAGAAAAAAATGGAGAATTTGTCAAATATTGATGAAAACGATGATGTTGTTTCTCATCAATCAGCATCAGAGACTCCAGTTTACTCAACAATAAGCACAGATTCATTTGCTTATCATCGAACATCTTCAGAAACTTCAACTTCTACAGATCAAATTGATGAAACCAACAGTTTCTGCAGTGAAATTTCTCCTTCTCATTGGCCAATCTTAACAGATTCCAAATCAGAAAAGATCCCAATTTGTCTTCAAGCTCTACAAATCAAATCAAACAAGAACAACGATCTTGATCAGAATAATCTTGCAATTCAAGAAAATTCAGAACCAGGTTTTGTCTTCTTTATCTCTCTCTTCTCTCTTGACTTCATCAAAATCTTGAAATTGATCTTTAAGTTTCTGCAGAATTTGAGACAATGAAAGAAAGATATTCAAAGCTTTTGCTTGGAGAAGATATGTCAGGAAGTGGTAAAGGCGTTTGTACCGCAGTCACAATCTCAAACGCAATAACCAATCTTTATGGTAACAAAACTAAGAACTTTAAGCTTTAAAGCTATCTCATTTTCAGACCAATCTAATCTGTTCTTGGGGACAATTTCAGCCAAGTTTTTGGACAGAATCTAAGATTAAGCTTTAAAGATCATTTTCAGACCAATCTAATCTGTTTTTTGGGCAATTTCAGCTACAGTTTTTGGGCAGAATCTAAGATTAAGCTTTAAAGATCATTTTCAGACCAATCTAATCTGTTTTTTGGACAATTTCAGCTCCAGTTTTTGGACAGAATCTAAGATTAAGCTTTAAAGATCATTTTCAGACCAATCTAATTTCTGTTTTTTGGGCAATTTCAGCTACAGTTTTTGGACAAAATCTAAGATTAGAGCCATTAGATATAGAGAAGAAAACAATGTGGAGAAGAGAAATGAATTGTCTTCTCTCTGTATGTGATTACATCTTTGAGTTCATACCAAAATCACAAAACCTAAGCAATGGAGCAACTGTTGAGGTACATTTTTGTCACAATTTTGGTCAAATCTGATACAAGATTCAGTCAAAATCAAATCTTTTTCTTCTGGGTTTTATCAGGTTATGGAAAGTAAACCAAGAGCAGACATCTACATTAACTTACCTGCACTCAAGAAACTAGACTCCATGCTTATGGTATCTACATTGCTCTTATATCATCCAAAGTTTTCATCTTAACATTTAAGGGAAGATGGTAAAACAGACTCTAAACTTTACCAATTTGGTGTAAAAAATCTCAACTTTAAAATTTGCTTTTATAGACCCTAAACTCTGATAACTGGGCTTTTAAACCCTAAACCTTAATAACCGTCCAAAATCTCAAATTTTAACTTGAAATAGAGTATAATTAACCCAAATTTGGATTGTATTTTTTTTGCTAAATATTGAAATTATGGTTTAATTTTATGTTCAAAGATTAATTTTAATTTTTTAAAAATCCCATCGGTTTTAAAAACTCATTTACCAAAGTTCAGCGTCTAAAAAGTTGGAAGTTTTTACACCAAAAGCAACAAAATTGAGGATCTATTTTACCGTTTTTCCAAACATAAAACATTAAACACGAGATTATAAAGGTTGTGTCTTTGTGTTATGTCTTTTAGGAAGCATTAGATAGCTTTCAAACGACAGAGTTTTGGTATGCAGAAGAAGGAAGTTTATCAATGAAATCAACACGTTCTGCAACTGGATCATTTAGGAAAGTAATTGTACAAAGAAAAGAAGAGAAATGGTGGCTACCAATCCCTCTAGTTCCACCTAAAGGTTTATCAGAGAAAGCAAGTAAACAATTAAAGACAAAAAGAGAAAGCACTAATCAAATACACAAAGCTGCCATGGCAATCAACAGTAGCATTCTCAGTGAAATGGAGATTCCAGAATCTTACATGGCATCACTTCCAAAGGTTTTAAAACACTTAAAAATCATCTAGAAAATTTTCATTTTTTTCAAACTTATTCGGGATAATAGCAAAAAAAAAACCCCCAAAGTTTTGCAATTAGCAAAAAGAACCAAAGAGATGCACGTTTTGAATAGTAAAAATGAAAAATATGATGGATCATACTATTGCTACTATTCAAAACATGCATGTCATTTAATTAGAAAGACTAACAAATGTTTAACTTTTAAGTGATGAAGGTTTTTTTTTTTGCCGAAAACCAAAATCGAGAGTTTTTTCCGCTAATTTTATTCTTTAGGGGTTTTTCGCTAAATTCCAAACTCTATATTTTTTTCGTCAAAAAACAAAATGAAAGATTTTTTCACCTAATATATCCTCCAGGGTTTTTTCGTAAAAATCCAAAGTTTAGGTTTTTTTTTGCAATTAACCCAACTTATTAAAGATCGAGGGTTTTTTTTCGCCAATTTATTCTCTAGGGGTTTTTTGCTAAATTCCAAACTCTTGATTTTTTCGGATTTTTTCACCTAATTTATCCTCCAGGGTTTTTTTGCAAAAATTCCAAACTTTAGGGGTTTTTTTTGTAATTATTTCAACTTATTAAAGATCTTTGATTTTCTTGTAGAGTGGCAAAGCAAGTATGGGAGATTCAATCTACAAATATATAACAAATTCAGGGAAATTTTCACCAGAACAGCTTCTAGAAGTTGTTAAGATAACATCAGAACATGAAGCACTTGAGTTAGTAGATAGAGTAGAAGCTTCAATGTATATATGGAGACGTAAAGCTTGTCTTAACAATTCAAAATCTTCATGGAAAATGGTGAAAGATCTTATGTCAGAGACACACAAATCAGACAAAAACTATGTTTTAGCTGAAAGAGCTGAGTCTTTACTCTTTTGTTTGAAACAACGTTACCCAGAACTCTCTCAAACATCATTAGACATCTGCAAGATTCATTACAACAAGGTATGTAATAAACAAAAAAACTCAAATCTTTAGTCAACAAAATCATGTTTTTGTGTTAACAATTTCTGGGTTTTTGATCTTTTGTTTGATTTTGCAGGATATTGGGAAAGCTGTGTTGGAGAGTTATTCAAGAGTTTTGGAAGGTTTAGCTTTTAATATAGTTGCTTGGATTGATGATGTTTTGTTTGTAGATAAGACAATGAGAGGAGAAGAAACATAGTTTTTAATCGGAAAAAAATGTTATTTTAGACCCTAAACTATTTAAATTTGGTAAAAAAATCTCAATTTTTTAAATAGTTTTTTAAAAACCATTAATTTGATAGAAGCCTTTTTAACCTTTAAATTTTAATAACCGAGTTTTTTAAATCGAAATCTCTTCTATATTGTACATTAGGAGCGTTTTTCAACCTTTAAACTTTAATAACCGAGTTTTTAAATCGAAATCTTTTCTATGTTGTACATTAAGCTCAAAATCAAAGTAATTAGACCTGAAAAAAACAAATCAATATTTTATATACACATTGTCTTTAAACCCTTTAAACACAGAGCTCTGAAAAAGAACAAGATTTTCAAAGAATGTTGTCAAGTAAAACCAAAAGAGACTTTGACTTGGTTTCAATCTTTGTGAATCTTGAGTCTCTTCCTTCTCAAAACCAGACAAGATCCGTTGACTTTCCAGATGTCTGGTCAAAACTGTGAGTATATGAAAGGGGTAGAATCAGGTGTATTCATCCATGGAACCAATATAGGTCAGATTAGTTCTTCTGACTCTAACTGCACCTTTAAGCCAATTAGTAGCTCTTAAATTGGTCACATCACTGTTTTGTGTACCTGAACTTGTTCCATCTTCTAAAAGTGTCCATGGATCAACATCAATAGCTTCAACCTCCATTTGCTTCACCTTTCCTTGTCCTAAACTTCCAATTTTCGCCATAGAAGTTGAATTCTTAGCTCCTGATGAGGATTGAAGAAGCATCAATGCAGAGGAATGAACAGTAGGCGGCTTAACCGAGAGCAAACAACGAGGAGGTGAGACGAGGATCGGTATTGCAGCTTGAATCCGCCATCTAATAGTCTCTGGTAACTGCAACCGGTCTAGCTCAGTCTGTATTAACAAACAAACAAACAAAATCATTAGATTCAAGAACATATACAAAAAAAAATCAAGAAAACTTTAAAGAACACAAACCTGTAAGTTTTCTGCTAATTCATGATCAAACAAGGATGATTCATTGCTGAGATTTGAATTTGAGACTGTTCTTGGCTTTAACCAACTTGCCTGTAGATTGTTTAAAAGCCCATGTAGTACAAATAGTAACCTATCAAATAACACTTCACAAGAAAGATCCGCCATTGTTGATTCTGTCTCATTCTTCAATACATTACAAGGAGAGTATACTGCAGAGTCTTCGTAAACCACTCGGCTACCGAGCAAGCGAACTATCGTGGACGCAAGAGCATTTCTTGTATTCTTACCTGACGGTCCCCTGAAACCATTTTCCAGTACAAGTGATCAGTCATATGACCAAAAAACCACGAAAACAAAAAGGATAATAGCGGAAAATACCCCAAAGTTTTGAATTTTGGCGAAAAAAACCATGGAGTATAAACTTTCGATTTTTTTTTCCGGCCAAAAAAACTCTAAAGTTTAGAATTTGGCAAAAAATACCCTGAAGTTTAGAATTTGGCAAAAAAAACCCATGGGGATTCGATTTTTTTTTCGGCCAAAAAACTCTGAAGTTTAGAATTTGGCAAAAAATACACTGAAGTTTAGAATTTGGCGAAAAAAACCATGGAGAATAACTTTTGATTTCTTTTTCGGCCAAAAAAGCTCTGAAGTTTAGAATTTGGCGAAAAAAGAGAGCGAGTATGTATATATATACCTGCAGATGACAGGCAGTAACCTTAGCAGAAAATGTAACCGCAGCGACATAGAAGCTCTTAAAGCAGTAGGCGAAGGAGGATGATCGTTGTTATCTGTAGCCATGGCTGAAGATTTTCTAGGCATATTAGGACTACTACCTCGCAAACCTTTTCGATGATTTCCTTTACTTGACGAAATTTCAGACCCGGGAGATGCGCCGTGATGCTTGTTTGTACTTCGAGTAGTAACTGAAGTTAACTGCTGTTCGATATTACTAAACTGTCTCACCAATTCATTCACAAAAGTAGTTCGAGATTCATCAGAGCTTTGATCTATGCAAGGAAGAACTAACTGAACAAAAGCCTTCTCAGTTCTTATACCATAACCAATCTCATCTATTGGTAACTTTCTTGAATCTGCGCGATCTTCGATGATAACTTCCCCTTCTTCAATCGAAGTCATTTCGAGCTTTCGCTTCTTCTCTGGTCTGTTTTTCGCTGTAATCGAATCAGTACTTGATGACATACACCAACCCCATGGCTTCCAATACTTAGTTTTCGTAGGAAGTCCTTTACTTTCACCAACTAAAAACAGTTTTTGTCGAATTGTTTTTCGACCAAACAGAACATCTTGACCTCCTAAAAACCATGCAGCTTGTTTCAACATTGAATCCTCAACAGATCTACCAAAAAGATGAACAATTTCAGAGAAAAGAGGAACTGCATCAGGTCTAACTAATAATCTCGTGAGAAGGATTTGAATGAAGTTTTTCTCATTCTCAGAAGCCTCAGACTTCGCAGAAGAAGGACACGAAGATCGAATCGCATCTCTTAAAGACATTTCATGATTCTCAAGCTTCTCAATCAAAGCTTGTTCATTTAAAAGCAATCTTAATTCAATCCATTGCCAATGAAACTTAGCAGGTTGCAGCGAATCAAGAACTGATACAATCTTATCCACAAGCTTTGTTCCTTGAAATCGTTGTTTCGCTTCATTAGCAGAAACTGGTATTATCTCACAATCTACTAAACCATTGAGGAAAACACGTGCACGAAGCGGCGCAAACGCCACAGATTTCAACGGTATATCGACACCACTCGAGTCTAACATCGAAGCAAACTCAGCATCTGTAGTATCCGCAACTATCAGCTCGTAAAGCCCTTGGCTATCTCGCAAACAAACATCACGAAACGGCAAGTGTTTGATCACATCGTTAACCGCCGAATTCAAAGACTGATAAAGCCTGTGTGTGTCTTCATTGTTACCACTCAACACAAATGACCTCCAAAGAACAAATCCAAGAACAGAATAAGCTGGAGGGAAGACTAAGTTCAAAGGAAGCAACCGCTGCATACGGGAGATAGCAACTACCGAAGATTCGCCTACAAGATCCAACACGAGCCCTTCGACGACAGTTTTGCAGTTACCAACAAGGAGCCTGAACCAATGCACATAAACTTCAATAGGATTTTCAACCTTAGAACCTCCCAACGACCTTGCACCACCATTAGAGCTCGACTTTGTTCGCTTTACATACTGCACAAAGTCTAAATGCTCCTTTAATCTCAGCAAACTAACCATTCTTTCAAGTGTTATAACTCCATTAATGATAGCACCTATCACAAGTGCAGATATAGCTGCAGTAACTTTTCCTGCTCTGTTGAATTTTCCAGAAACTTCATTTGGTGAATCATACGTTTCAGGAGATAACTGATACTGATTTCGAGATCCTTTTCCAGAGGAAAGAACTGCAGCAAGAGTTGTCGAACTCTCTGTTGCAAGAGCGATTTCAAATACTCGGCTTTGACGATCTCCTAGAGCTTCTTTTAGAAGACACAAGCAAGTTACATGGACATGTATAATGTATCGTGCAATATTGTTCGAATGTACACCAGAGAAGTCCGAAATCCTTGCCACGGAGTTACCTACACTGTTTACAACAGCAGATACTGCAGATGAAACCAAAGTAGGATCACCTTCTTGAGCAGCACCACCAGTCTGTCGTATACACTCCATTAATCCAACAACAATTTGCTGAGCTACTTGAAATCCATCATCAAACTTTTCACTTTTCGTCGTAAAGAGCTTTAGAAAAGAATGAGATGCATCTTCGACGTGTCTTTGAACCACATCTCGCATATTCAATCCCACTCTCGAAGGACGAGTTCCACTGATTTTTTGCCGTAAATAGTCATCTGGATTCTCTACTCCTGCTGGAACACCAAGGGAGATTCCACAAACTCCATCTCCTAAACGTGTATGATCAAGTTCAGAGATAAGTCTTTTATCGCAATTCGCTTTCAAACTCTTTTGCCATTCCACTACGCTAGCAAGACTTCCATATCTTTTCAACAGATAACGACCATAACTTAAAGCTGCTGAAAAAGAAAGCTTTCCATTACTAGACAACGTCGACGCAGCACGAGTCATCAATGCAGACAACGCTTCAGGAACAAGATCTGCTGAAAAAATAATGTTTTCATACCTGAAAAGAAAAATTTCACCAGTAAATTTTGAAACAAGAACAGATACATATATAGTAATGGTTAAAAAATCTTGAATATGTAGCGAAACTCACCTTCGAAGCGATGAGATCAAAGCAGCCTCCTCGACTTCACATGTATTGTTTTCTCCAGTCCTTGGCGCGGTTACAAGATTCCTCCCACTTTGAACGGTGAAATTGGGAGTATTATCGGTCTTTGGCAATAGCCAAAGAAGAAACTTAACCGCTGAAACCAAGTCGAGAGATACATCCATTAGATACAATATCGTAGATAACTCGTCAACACCGAGCTTCCACCTAGCTGGACTCTTCTCCTTAATTAGAGCACCTCTAGCTTTCACACTGTTCTTTTCAGACTCTTCAATAAGTTGTCGAACCGTTGTTGCCAACCAAACAGTTATCGATCTCTTATCGACAAACCGTAACTGCTTCAAAGATTTTCCAATCGATACAATGTCGACAATGGAAGAAGTTTTGACCAGGCTAACCACTTTACGGATCTCTGGTTCCATACCAGGGCCATGATGAGGACAGATTACTTTATTATCACAAACATGACTTGTCGAAGCGCCTTGGCTACCTTCGATTCGAGCAGCTTGTAGTTGAGCCAATGACTGCATTTTACGCACAGTTTTCTGCTTACCCCGTGATACCTGCTTCGTGAACTTCATCGATGTAGCGATCTCCAATGTTGTTGTTCCTTTTCTGATCCACCAATTATCTTCATCATCTGATGCAATTGGTGAATTTGCTTGAAGGCAAGAACTCTTTTCATCGTTCAGCTTCGGTTTCTTCGCTATTTTACAGTCTACACATCCTACTCCTCCTGATGAAGCTTCTGGCTGATCCAGTTTGCTATAATATGCAGATCCATCGTATGTAATACTACCTTGAGAATCATCTCGTCTCGAATCCGTCACACTACATGACATACCAGGAAACTGCAGTAAAACTGATATACTCTCCTTCACTTCTCCAATTTTCATACGGCTCTTCGTATGTTTCCGAAGAACCAGATTGGGTTTCCCCGATAAATTAACCGAATGCTTAACCTTTTGATCGATTTGAACAGAAGTATCATCAAGCAGTTCTTGCAGAAGAAGGTGTCGTTCATTTGAATACAAGTTTACAGCCTCTGAAAGCTCAGCTTCTTCTAAAATCCGAGCTTCCACCAAAGTGTCACGGATCAGATTCCCCGTTAGCTGCTTCAAAACACGATGATGTCTAATTCGCCTTTCCTTATCAACTACAGATTGCGTTGCATCAACCATTCCACTTACAATGAGTTGCCTCACGTATGCAATAGGGTTAAAGATTCCAGATCGTATAAGTTCGAAAACAAGAAGTTGCAGATGTTTAATCCCTCCTCTATGCACCTCATGCTGATCAATCCAACAGACTATGATATCATGAATAGGCCCCGGGGTTTCGAATACATCTGTCGAACGCTTACTAACACCAAGAAAGTTGCTACAACGATTCTTTACTCGACGAGTTGCAGATTTTCCACCAAGAATCTTTTGCTTCAGAAGCTGAATAACTAAATAGACCTGAGAATAATCTTTCTTACCTGTGAATTTGACATCTTTCGGTACACCGATCCGAAAATCTCGAAATCCACATGTTGCCCATTCAAGAAGGAAAAAAACAGAGCAGATAAAGGATGTGCTAGTAGTCCCAATCCATCTTAAAGATGATCTTAAACATGGACTAACTTCAGCAATCCAGGTTTCATCAACAGCTCCATTACATAGATCTTCGAAGAGATAACCGTAAGAAGCTCGAGTATCGCCATCTAAAAGAGCTTTATCCAAGGCTTGAACAGCTTTCGCTACGTTATGTTGAGGATAACCAGCACTAGCAATCTTTGCAAGATCATCAGAACTTCTTTGAATCGTTGAAATGATATGATCAAAAGAGAGAAATTCAAACCGAGAATCGATACCTCTACCCGAAAACTGAGAAGAAACTTCTACAGAGTTACTTTTCAGCGTTCCTAGATTCTCATATGCTTTCGGCCCACGTGAAGCTACCAAAGGAGGCAAAGGAAAACAACCTGAGGCAACAAAAGTGTCAGGTGTAGCGATTATCAAGTAGCGAACCATCTCGATTAAAGCAGAAAGCGTGTAAGCTCTTCGCGAATTATCAACAAGATCTGATCCACCAGGAGCAGGTTCTTCGATGAAACGAATCGCACTCGTCATGAGACTTTGAGTATAAGTCTGAGAAAGAACAATACATTCCAAGAAACCATAGACAATGTGGAGTAGCAACTGTAGAATTTCAAAAACTTCCTTCTCCTGCAATAACACGAAAATCAATCATAAGAAATCAAAGAAAAAGCTATCTAGAAACTGAGTTTAGAAAACGAAATGTTACCTGTAAGAGTTTAAGAACCCAATCAATGACGAGATTCGGTAAAATAAAACCTTCAGAATGACACCATTGCAGAAGACGAACCATATACAACCATTTAAAATGCAGAGAAGGCTCTTCGCCATCAGAAGCTAGACTAATCTTCTGGATTGATCTACCTTGAGTATGTCGAACATTATACGAATCATTCTTCGACAAAAGTTCATCTAAGAGATTTTGCAAATATTCAATAACATCTTTAGTCCACTGATCACAACGAGTGAATTGCGTCTTATCAGTTGTCCCCGGAGCAGCAAAATTAGGTCGAACCTGCAAATTCGAAACACACAAAACGATATATATCATCCAAAATCAAGAGAGAAATCACAATCTAGTGCTGCAGATAAACATACCTGATTAAGATAAGTAACTTTAACAAACCAAGTAGCTCTATGTAATGGAACATTGTTCTTTATAAGAGCTTCAAATAAAGATTTCTTCCTACATCCAGGAATATGATCAGCTAAAGAACGCAAGCGTTTGTGCGGTTGAGCCAAACTCTGAAAAAATCAAGAACAAGAAGAGTAAGTAAAAACTATACTACATAGACAATATATATATACATGTATAGTAACTCGAGGTGTTACCTCGAACCATTTTTTCCTCGACTCCTCTCGTGGTCTTTGT
Organism: Aethionema arabicum; assembly: GCA_000411095.1. NCBI lineage: Eukaryota > Viridiplantae > Streptophyta > Magnoliopsida > Brassicales > Brassicaceae > Aethionema > Aethionema arabicum. The sequence continues at coordinate 585,766 of KE151742.1, read as the reverse complement.
TCAGGAAATCCAGGCTTACATAGAAGTGAACCGGAGAGAGGGACGCCGTAAACTTGACCAGCCTGTAATATAAATTAGGATGAAGATTAGTCAGAGAAGCAAAGATCCTACACAACATAGAGATTGAATCTGTAGATTACCTTGCGCTTTTGAGTACGCGATTCATTTATAGTGCGAAGACACTTTCTAACACCCTGCAAGATATGTAAAATGAGTTTCGAAATACGAAAAAGGGCTAAGAATTGTAAATAAAAATGGTTTACCTCTTTGCATTTTAAGATAACAGTCTTTGAAAAGGTATTAATCTGGCTCAATTCACACTCTTTTGCCTCCTAAGAAACCGAAAAATTCGGTAAGTAGATGGAAAACAACACAACAAGATGCAGTTTTTCAAGTTCTCATAAGAAAAAAGAGTATTTTTTCCAAGAAAATCATCAGTAAAATCTGCATTTTATCCCTGTTTTCATCTTGGATCGAGATGAAATCGTTCTTGATATATTATATGTAAAAAGTTTCAAGGATAAAAAATCTGGCTGATGTAAAGAATGTACCTCAAGTCCTTCAAAAGTATCTTTGTATCCATGTTGCATATAAGCTTTAGGTAGATTCTCTTCAGCAAAAGATGATGTTTGAGGACGATAATCAGGCGGCCCAAGTCTGCAAATTTCATGAAGCAAAGTTCTTAATTTTCAAGCTTCCTTGTGGAGACTAAACATAAGAAGAAAACTCAAGCTTAAAACTCAAAATTGATAAGAGTAATACCGAGAATTCAGACCGTCCCTTTCACATTTCAGCTTGTAAGGCAATGGAGGTGATGATCTCCTGCAGTAAAACAGTATTCAAAAGTCTATAATAAACATATAAACACTAAACAAGAGCTTTGAATCAACAACATACCTTGAATTTATTGAGTAATTTCCAAGTGACGAGGAGGAATCAGTTCTTCCTGAATCTCTACCACTGATTCCATTATTGTTAACTCCACTAGTGGAGCTACCAGATGGATACCGTTGCATTTCTCCAAACTATGAACTGCATACTTCTACTGAGATTAGTTTACTTGAACAAAAACCGAGAACTAAACTCTGATCTTGCAATCTCTTCTTGCACAAATACAATGTTGCAATCATACTCAGAGGTAAATGGTTCTTAAATACTCCGGTCTTGATTCGGTAAAAGCAATATGGAGCTCTGGAAGTAAAGAGGAGTAAGCTAATCAGAGTGAAGAAGAAGTCAAATTAAATGTAAAACCTAACCTAATTAAGCAACCAAATCTAGAGGATCATGATTTCAAAACATCCCCATTAGTCTTAAGCATCCAAAAACAGTAAAGAGTTTTCAAAGTTTTCCTCTTTGATTACAACTAACATTCCTAAGAACAAAGCTAAATCAGAACAAAATTTTGAAATTGGCTATTGAGAAATCAATGAAATAGACTTAAGTAGCGATCAAGGAGATCATTTCTCAAAGATCAAGCGATACAAGAACAAACCAAATCGAACTACAGAAGCAAATTAACCCAAATGAGAAACTAGGGTTTCCGAACCTTCCGCGAGCTCAGCTCCCAAATATGAACCAAACCCAAAAACCAAAGTTAGGGTTTTGACAAGAAATTACACAAATTCGTGCCAACCCTGATGAAACAAACTCGAAGAAGATAGAAATTCGATGACTCAAGAAAGAAATTGATAACGAAGCAGTAATAAAAGACTCGAACTTTGAAGAAATTGAGGGTTTTTTTTTCCTACGAGGGAAATCGAAAGGTATAAAATCGATAATACGAAATTGAAAAGCGCAGAAGAAGAAGACAGAAGAAAGTATGAAAGTTTTCGTAAATTTTGACTCCTTTTTAAAAAAAAATAGATTTCCTCTTCTACACAGAAACGACGACACAAAAATGTTTTCCTTCTCTGTAAAATTTTCCAGGAAAAATTGATATTTTTCTCTGGTAACTTAAGAGTTTATAAAAAACAACAACAACCACCAGAACAAGAACATGAGCAAGAAAGAAACTCTTTGACGAACGATCTTAAAAAAAATGATACACAGAGACTAGTCTGATATAAAAGAAGAATCTTTATTTAACCTTTTTTCAGGCAAGTTTTCCAAATTTTGCTTTTACCCTTAGATTTCGTCGATTGCTTTCTTCTTTGCCTTGTGCTTGTGATGGCTTAAAATCATAAATGGTGAATATAATTAAAATTATTATTTATTTGTTATTATTTACTAGATAATGGATATTTAATTCTGAGCTTTCTTTGAAACAAAACTTTATTATTATTATGGCAATAACAAGTAATTGATATTAATATGACGTAAAAAAGAATCAAGAAATGAAAAATGATTATATAGAAATATTATTGTCTAAATATAGGTTTATTTATTTAATTGTGTGTATATAAATATTTACGTATAGGTCAATTAAGTAAAGAATCTATATAGTTTTTGTTTAGTGGATTGATTTTTCTTTATAGAAAATCAATAATCACAATTATATTTTACATTATAGAATATAATATAGATTTAGTTTTACAATTATGCATTATTTTTTCTTTTCAATTATATGTAACGATTATATTCAACACTTCACTATTTTTACCAAAAAAAAATTATATTACTTTTTTTTTTTCAATGGGGAAAATTATAATTTTTTACCAAAAAAATTATATTACTTATTCAATTCTTAAATTTATTTCACCATTTTTCACAATTTTTTTTATATCAAACCCATAAATATTCATATTGGGGGAAAACCATAAATATTTATACATAAAAAAATACACATAGTGAAATTTCTACATAATTTTGTTAAACACTTTGTTATAAATCATAAGAAAGCCAAATTCTCTATTATGAAACATTGAATCTCTAATGAAATAGCATTTTATATGATCACAAATTGGATTTATAATAGATTTATAAATCATCTAAGCAATGCAGATTCTTAATCTTCTGAAAAATCAACAATGAGTTCTTCAAATAAATCATTAAGAATCATTTCAGAATTCTCATTACCAATAAACTCAACATCAAATCTAGTATCTAACCAGTTTCTAGGTTTAGCCATGTCTTCACTAACTAATTGATCCAATGAATGCAAACCTGCAAATGGCTTAAGACAAGAAAAAACCTGTTCTTGAATCTTTGGAATCATACTTCCAATACTTAATGGAACCTTGTTTCTTGATTGAACAGAAATCCATGGAGGATCACTGCAATGTTGTAAGAGAAATTCATTGATGAGATCAAATAGAAGCTCATGTTCATCACAAAACTGGTTTGGATTGAATTCTATAGTGTTGATCAGTTTTGGTTCAAGAAGCTGATCTGTTGATTCTGCTTTCAGATAAAGTTGTTCCCAGTTTGAATCTATGGCTTCTAATACTGATCTTATGTACTTAAACAATGATTCTCTGTCATCAATCTCTTCTTTTTCGATGATTAGCGGCTCAAGAATGCTTGAAGATTCCACAAGATCAGGAGCTAATGGAGATTCTTCTTTAGTTTCTTCACTGGAGTTCTGTTATAAGAAACAAAGATCAATAAGGTTTAGTGATTATGGTATTTTAGGCCCTGAATTATCTCTGTTTGGTGAAAAAAACCGCCAGCTATCAAAATGGTTTTTTAAACCCTGTAACTAGGTATTTTACACAAAAGTATGGTATCTAAAACTTTGAACACAAAATTAAACCATAAATCTCAAAATTTAACAAAAAATAAAATTTAAATTTAGTTTAATTGTACTATGATTTCAAGTTTAAGTTTGAGATTTGGGTTTAAAAATCCCGGTTATTAAAGTTTAGGGTTTAAAAAACTCGATTATCAAAGTTGAGGGTTTAAAAAATCATTTTGATAGTTAAAGGTTTATTTTCACCGAACGGAAATAGCTTAGGGTCTAATATACCATAATCCCTAAGTGTTATAACCATAAAGTTTGCATATTGAACACTAAATTAGCTTACCTCTTTCAAGATTTCATCACCATCATGACGTAATGAAGCAATAATAGAGCGTGAAATCTCTTCTAGAACTATTTCTTCTTCTTTGAATATGCTGAAATCATCTGTAAAATTTTCAAGAATGATATCATTAGTTTAATAATGAATCAAGAATCATATGAGAGAAAGAGAATACAAAACTAAAACCTGCAGTTTTTGCTCTATTTCTTCTTCTTTTATATTGGATAGAATCCAAACAAGTGACAGATCTGTTAAAATCAGCTGAAATTGATCTTGAATGTGCAATTGATTTCTGATCTAATCTTCTTCCTGGAGATGAAAACTCAGGGAATGAGAAAATCTTTCCAAGAGTTTTCTGAACTTGTTTGTTTCCTGAATCAAAACCTCCGTTGTTTAACATCTCAAGAAGATGTTTATTAGCTTCAATGTAGTGTTCTGTTTCCTCCTTATTATCATCATCATCACAGACTTGATTAGAGATTTGATGAGATCTTGAAAGTATAGTCATTTTCTCAACAAAGAAATGTTCTTTCGTTGAAACATTTCTTACAAAGCATTTCTCCAATCTATGTTTCTCGTGTATGATCACATGTTTTAGCTTTCTTTTGATATCTGTTAGATAGAAATATGAACAGGGTTTATCTGAAACTAACTCAGATGTGTTATCTTCTTGTTCTGTCTTCTTTTGATCAACTATGAAATCATCTTCCATGGCTTTCCAGAGACTTGATTTTGTTTCAATCTTTTTTTAAACCCAATTTCAATCAAAACCCATTAGATTAAAGCCATTAAAGATCTTTAGAGATAGTAAAAGAAAAGACTTTTTTTGTAAAACTTACATTAGCTTCTTGAGGATCAGACTTATTGCTTCTTTGATTCTCTGTTTAAGAGAATTAAAGCAAAGTTGTTTAAATATGAGAATCAAGAGAATGATTATTGTTAAAGTGAAATGATTTTTTACCGTTTTGATTCAAAAGCGTGAGTGCATTTTGTCTTTTTTTGTGTTGATGACTTTGATCTTTAAGAAGCTTCTTAGTTGATCTTCCATGGCGGAATTTAAACATTTTGATGAATCCTGAAATGAAGCTTTTTGATTCTTTTTCTTTTGGTCGGTTACTGATTCTCTTAGTTTTTTTGGTCGTCATTGGTTTGAATGATAAAATCTCAGAAGAACTAAGAAAACAATAAGAGATTATAAAGCCAAGAATTTGCACCAATGAGAGGTTTTAATTTTTAAAGAAAGAAAATATTTTTGTGGGCAGTGGAAATATTGGATTATTGCATTTTTGTTCATATAAGAATAAAATCTAAAAAAAAAACTACTTTTATTTAATTTATTAATGATTTTACTAAAATGTTATTGGATTTTTGTGTAACGCAAATTTGGTTGAATATATATCTTATTTTGGTAGTTAGTCTTCATTTGGTGATTTTAAATAATCTATTGAATCCACGCGGTGTTCAAAATTAATTGATTTGTAAAAAAAAAATATTATTAATTTTTGTAAAAAAAAAATAACAATTATATAAAACAATTTTTTTAAAATTATGTGGGGCTTTACAAACTTATAAATTAGGAATATAAATGAAAATACTTAATCCAGTAACATTAGATTTTCAATATATTTACTAAAATATATTTCCTTACATATTATGAACTTCTAGTATTTCAACTTTAACAGCAAAATACACCTTTATTTACACATTTATTATATATCCAAATCATATAAGTTCATCCAAATTTATCAACACTTTACAAAATTGAAATAATGACATGATAATCTACGGAGTTTTATTTCAATTTATTTTAAGTTCTAGTTTTTTTAATTACTAGAAATTAGTTCAATTTTACTTCCAAATCATTTAATTTAAAATCAAGAGAATTCATCAAATTAAAGTCATCTTTTGTAATTGTAACATGCATAAAAATGTAAAAACAAGCAAACAAAAAGAACATAGTTTACTTATTTTATAGGGATTAAAACAAAAAAACCCCTCAACTTTGACAATTTTGTAAAAAAAACCCTCAACTTTGAAAATCTATTTTTAAACCCTCAACTTTACTAATGATTTTTTTTAAACGTTCAACTTTACTAATGACGTTTTTTAAACCCTCAACTTTACTAATGACTTTTTTTATACTTTTTGTTAATTTTTTGTTCTAGAACTCTTACATAAAATAATTTTTTTGTCCACTAAAGACATTAAATAAAATGTTGAGTTTAGTAAAATTACAAAAACACAAAAAACCATGATATAACACTGAAAAAAATTACAAAAAACTATATATATGGTTAAAATATGGTTAAATTTTTAGATAATTT
>KE151742.1:554658-574832 GCA_000411095.1 Aethionema arabicum | reverse complement strand
TATATATATATATAACTGAAATTAAAATCGATTTAATGTATGTAAGAGACTTTTTCGTAGAAACTTAAGGTATAAGTGGTAAAGCCAAAAGAAAACTCAACTTAATAACTAAGAACAAAAAAAACAGCTTAATATCTAAGTTGTAATCTCAACCACTTGAATAAAATAAGCTGACCAGATATTGACCAAGGAATTACAACGCAATGCGTCAGAAATCACCTCGTAATTTAATTATAATTTTATATATATATATATATATTTATTTATGAGTGTGTATAAATATATGATATTGTTGTGTGCATTTGTTTGTAAATCATAAACAAGAAAACACAAGAAAGATTAATTGTGTAGAGAGAGATTTGAGAGAGGGAAATAACATGGGAGATCAGAACGACGTCGTTTATGTGGCAGTGAATGAATATGTTAGAGAAAGTAAGTTGACTTTGTTATGGACGTTGAAGAATTTCAGAGTGAAGAAGCTTTATCTTCTTCATGTTCATGTTCCATTTTCGTTGACTTCTTCTAGTAAGTTCTTATATATTCTCTGGTCTAAATTTTAGAAGCAAAAATTAAATTATGAATCTGGTTCTAAAAGTAAATGTTTTTTTTCTTAATTTATTTGTCGAAGTTTTGATAAATTTATTGTTTTTTTCTTTGTGAATTTCAGATTGATTTTTCTTTTGGGTCTCTGAAACGTATAAACATAGACAACTACATGTTTTCAAATATACATAAAATCAAATCATCATGTCAGATTTATACAAATATAATTTTTTTTTTGCCAAATAGATTTATACCGTTATTAATACAAAGATGAAATCATATAATATTTCGATGGAAAAAAAAAGAAGATGAAATCATATAATATTGTTAAATTACTATAAAATCTTCAATTTAGGAAAAAAAAAAAGATGCTTGTCGTTTGACTATTAGAATTCTCATTGTTATTATACCGTTATTAATACAAAGATGAAATCATGAAATTACCAAAATCCAAGAAATGAAAAACCATATGCTTATTTTTCTTTTAACATTTCATTTTCATTATTTGATTTTTATTTTACAAATTTAGATAATACAAATATTAGCTCTACCAAACCCAATTTACTTTCTTGAACCTATTACTTTTGGGCCTACACACGTTCACACATCAAATGAAATATTATTTATTTGTCAATTTTTTTTATGCCGAAGTCAATTTTTGATTTAAAATTCAAATTAAGATGTTTTAAAGGTAATTTCTTTAATTTTGAATTGTTTCTAATTTTTGTTTTGATGCAATATCAGCATGTGGGTATAAATATAATGAAAGTGAGATCAACGCAATTCATCAATCTAATATCAACACTCTAGATAATAATCTCCACGAGTACCGTGATATCTGCACAAGTCAAGGGGTAAGTAAGATTATCAATCATTTCACTTATTTTCAATTCGTTTCAAAACATGTGACATAAAAATTAAAGAAACGAGATTAAACCCACAAATTATATAATCTAGGAGGTAAAAAAACATTATATAATGGTGCAGGTTAATAAACAAAATGTGGATGTAGCACATATCACAGGATCTGATATTGGTCAAGGGATTGTAGAACTCATCTATCAAAAAAATATCAAGAAACTTATCATGGGAGCAGCAGCTGATCCTCACTACTCTAAGTAAGAACACAACTTTGCTAAATCAATCTATGTTTCAAAAACATCACATTTGTATCAATCATGTTATGTAAAGCTATTAATAAATCTAACCTCTTTTTGATGATGCAGAGGAATGTCTGATATCACATCCAGAAAAGCTGAGTATGTGAGATGTTATGCACCTTCTAGCTGTAAAATGTGGTTTGTGTGCAAGGGAAAACTCATCAAGACAAGGTAAGCTTGAGGGTTTACAAATGTGTGATTGTGTGTGTTTTGAGTAATTGTAGAGTTAATAGAGATGCTTACTTTGTTTATTTTTAGTGAAGGGAGATATGGCCTATACAACCCTTTAGACTCCTTCTCTGAAATCTCTGGTCCTGCAAGAATTCAAGGAAGAACTGAGCCATCTAACGACGATCGAGTAAGTAAAGATGGGGTACATCCATTATGATTAGAACTTAACCACTAGAAACAATGTAGATTGATAAAGAATTACAAGAATCATGTACCTTTTTCTTGTTACCTGAATAATTTCAGTCAAAGCCTGAACCTGAGGAGCCAACGTGGAAAGGAAACAAAACAGATTCCGAAGAGCCTCCAGAAAAATATATTTGTCCCATTTCATTGGTTAGTATTCATACCCTTCATCATGAATCTTGATGCATATTCTTGTTCCAGAATCTGATTCGTCAAGGTTTAACACATATACACAAATAAAACATACATGTTTTGTATTCCACTTTATCATACTGGTCTAATGTGCAATGCATTTTCTCATGATGTAGAGGATTATGAAAGATCCACATCTAGCTGCTGATGGCCACAGCTATGAACCAGAGAGTTTCAAAGGGTGGTTAAGTAGCGGAGGTCAAATCTCACCAATGACGGGCATTAAGCTTCTGAATCACACTCTTATACCCAATCACGCTCTTCGTTCACTCATTATAGACTGGCGGAAGGCGCATCCAAACTATCGTGATTGACCTTATGTTGTGATTTAGGGATTTTACAAAGATACATATATGTGAAATTTTCTTGTATAACTATTCAAATTTTATGCGATTCTCGATACATCGATTTTTCGATCGATTTCGAAAATGTCAAAAAGAAGGCAGAAACCGAAAAACTGGACATCAATTGGGGAACTCATAGTAGAGAGAAAATCGCTCTGCGATTGGGGTTTCAGGAATCCTAGGGCAATATACTCTAAATCGTACATGTTTATCACCCAATCACATCTACTCATAGTTCCTAAGGATCTTCGCGTAATCTTCTAGAAAAAAATATAGAGAAGCTAGATCGTACCTTGTATTAGGAAGAAACATCTCTTGAAATCAGATCGTAGAATTTGTTGGTGTTCATCTTCATCTCGTAATCCAACCGGGAAACAGCATGGCCATGCATCAAATTCAAGAGAGACCCCAGAGAATTTGAAGAGAGAGAGAGAGGGGTATTCCAATTTCGGAATTTGAGAGCGAGAGAGAGGCGCGAAATTTGATTTGCATTTTGGGGATTGTGTACGGACATGGCGGGAAGAAGACGAAAAGTTAAACCGGTTTGTATCATGGGCTGGAGCCCGGTTCGTTTTGAGCTGGCCGGTTTGGGCTAGCACATTATACAGCCCTTTAAGAGATTACACTGGGGAGTTATCCCACGCGACGCATAACCACTAAGGTCGGTTCTGAAGATCAAGATAAAGAAGATCTGACCGTTCATTTTAAAATCTTGGTGACGTGTCCTATTATGTATCGTTAAGATGTGCCCAAACACTGAAATAATTTCTGGGTCTTTTTTTTTCCAAGCGGCTCCACTTCAGATCCCGTTTCACTGTTCTTCTCAAGTCCGGCGCCGGTCACCGGTAGGAATGTACCGCTTGTGATGTAGCGGAGACTCATCTGACATTGCCGATTCGAATCATTAGCAAGCCATAGCAGCAGTACACATTTGTTTGTTTCTCTTTATCCGTCAAGCATTTAATTGAAGTTCCAGATTCGTAATCAATAGTTTGATTTTGCGAATATGCTTTATTTTTCTTTAATATTGTTGAATGATTTGTATCGTGAAGAAATATTCTGTGTATGTAGACTATCGCTGTAGAAATTGATCGATATTAGCTAAGTTGCATTTAATTATTGTGAAGCATCGACTCTTTCTCGTGTTTAATGGTTCTCTCCTTATCTTTATGGTCTCAGTACCTTTTTTTTCTCAGGAAAAAAAACCGTAATGTTTAAACTATTATCCTAAATATAATAAGCATAGTTGACTGGGAAATTGTTCGGAAATATCTTCGTAATTAAGTTGTAAAGGGGGTGATGTATACTGCTGTGTGTATATATATATATAATTAATAATTACATAATTGTGTGTGTCTGTTTGTGTAAGTATCCTGTTCTTTGGGAAAGAGAGAATTTGTCGCTGTATTGATAGAGGAAACTGAAGAGTCCATGGCGAAGGCTTTGGATAACGATCCAATTTATGTTGCAGTAAGCAAAGACGTTCGTGAAAGTAGTTTGACTTTGCTATGGGCGTTGAGGAATCTCCCGGTGAATAAGCTTTACCTTCTTCATGTTCATCTGCCAATTTCGATGAACTCTTCATGTAAAATTCTTCTCTAAGATTGATTCCGCATCTTTCTTTTTCCTTTTTATGCCAAGAAACTTTTTTCGAGAATGTTTTAATTGCAGATTTTCAATTTCGGCCTTTCTCTGTTTTAGTAATAATTTACACGTATCAAGCAATTGATGATCATGAATTAAATCTTGGGATGCAGATGATTGTCGTAGATAGAAATTGATGTTGTTTTTACCTTGTTCTGTTGATCAAATTAGCTCTAGCATCATAAGATCTTCGGTTGTTGGAAGTAAGTTTAGGAATGTAAATGGTTGCAGCTCAGTATCTGTTTTAGTGCTTGTGTGTTCCCAAGCGCCTGGAGATTACTGATCATAGAGAAATATCAGGAGTTACTGCTTGAATTAACTTATACTGATTGGTTAAGTTTCCTTCTTTTTTCTGATGTTTGATCTTGTGTTTGTGAATTCCAGCAAGTGGCCTGGAAGAAAGCGAGATCCATGCATTCCAGGAGATGGAACTAAAAAGTACATACGAGAGTCTCCACAAGTACCGTAGTCTATGTGAAGATAAAGGGGTGAGTGTTCTTCTCAACATATTGGGAATACAATAGTCAGAATAAGGAAACAAAAGGAATCTGAAAGCATAGTCGTATGGCTCATTTGTTTAGAGTAACAATTATGATAAGAGTCTATAAGAGCTGAATGTTAAGTATGTATACATAGGGAATAATATGAATTGTTTATGTTGCAGGTTGCTGAACAAGATGTAGATGTATCATGTATTTTAGCAGATAATGTAGGGGAAGGGATTGTGGAACTTATCTATGAAAACAATATCAAGAAGCTTGTTATGGGAGCAGCAGCTGATTCCCACTACTCAAAGTAAGGATAGCTTGAGAATCATTATTTGTCGCCAGTACTAAGCAGATGATAATTGTTTTTTCGTTGTGCAATATAATTGTGTGATGCAAATATGGCTTTGTAAATATGCAAATCCTTACTCTGGTTATATATCTTTGTTGATGCAGCGGCATGGTTAATATCACATCTAGAAAAGCTGAGTATGTGAGTAGCCACGCCCCTCAGTGCTGTAAAATATGGCTTGTATGTAATGGGAACCTGATCCAAACGAGGTAAGCTTGAGGATTATACTTCTGCATGTTTTGAATAATTGAAAGGTGAATAGAAAATGATTTCTTTCTACAGGGAGGGGCGGTTTGATCTAGAGGGTTCATTGGATTCCTCATCTGGAACCTCAAGCGGCCTTGATTCTGCTTTGTTACCATATGAGGGACCAGGAAGAGCTGAAGATGAAACCGAGTCACGTGAAGACATCTCAGTATGTGAATTCCAGCTTTGTGATTATTAAACTTTTAAACAAGTAAATGATTGTGTTCTGAATTGCAAGCCTTGTGAATAGCTTAAAACCCTTAAAAGCCCATGGAGGAAATTTGAAGATATGGAATTGCGATAGATGGACTATCCAAGGATCTTGCATATGTGTGTCTCATTGCCTGTGTTGGTACTGAAAAACACAGTGCATATGTGTGTCTTAAAACGCTAATTTAGTGTCATGTTTACCAGCAATACTCTTTGTGCTGTTTCATATCTTCCAGCGTAGGGCCCTCTTGCTTATATACTGCCATTGTTCATTTAAACAGGCTAGCAGCTTTGAAACAATGTATTACGAGGAGAAGAGACGGAGATTAGAGGCTGAGGAAGCACTAAAGAGAGAAAAGGAAGAACACGATATGACAAAGCGCGAGATAGACGAAGTACGCTCAAGCTCCTTTGGTGTCACTCAGATGCTAAACAATGAACAGGCAAGAGTTGGGAGAGAAGCAGTGGAGGAATTAGAGAGAGCAAAAGAAGAAATTGAAGATCTGAAAAGGGCCAAAAAGAAACTCGAAGAAGAGCTTTATGTTGAATACCCCCGTCTTTTTGAAATGTTACAGGAAGAGCAAGACAAGACAACTGCAGACCTTTTGAGACGTCTAAACCTGGAAGAAGGTGAATCATCATCACATTCATCTTCATCCCCGTTACAATGGCCTGCTTCCAATGAGCCTCCGCCATATTTCATCTGTCCCATTTCGAAGGTAAGGATTTGATCCCAGCATTTATAAGCATATTCTTTATTCAGATCTTAACTTGGCTTCTACTCAACTTTAGTACAGTAAGCTTACACACACACACACTAAACTGTTGATGATGCCCCAAACTAGCTTCCCCTTTTGATTCTGCTGGTTTCTTTAATGATAATCAGAGCATTGCTTATGATTGTAGGAAATTATGCGCAGTCCTCATGTTGCAGCTGATGGGTACACGTATGAAGCAGATTTTATCAGAGGGTGGCTAAGTCATGGAGGTGAAAATTCACCGATGACAAACCTTAAGCTCGAGAATCACAATCTTATCCCGAATCTCATTCTTCGTTCCGCCATCAATGCTTGGCTGCAACAGCATCCACATTTCCTTGATTTGCCTTAGGATAGTATGATGATGTTGTGATTTAGTGAATTTATGGGCTGACAGAACTGTGAATATCTAATAAAGTATCTTTTACTCACTCGGAGATCTTGGAGTGTCGTTTTTTTTTGTTTAGTTTTTTGATGCTATCTCCTATGGTTTTGAACGGAATGAATGCATTGACTTGTCTTTTTTTATTTCCACCTGTTGACTTTACCGTGTCCATTTTATGTAATCTGAAAGGGTCAACAAGAAGTTAGAGGATCGCCACTAACCACTATTGTTCTCTTTATGTTAGTTTGTTCTTTGTTTCTCTGTTTTCACTTATAAGGAAATGGAGTCCAGAACAAAGACGCAAGGAGCATCAATGGCGGAACTTATGGCGATGGGAGATGATGTTGTTCATGTTGCGGTCAAGAATGATATCAGAGAGAGCAGATCAACTCTGCTTTGGGCTTTGAGGACCCTCGGGGCCAAGAAAGTCTGCATCCTCCATGTTTATCAGCCAAAGACTGCTTCTCCTCTTGGTAATATTTGCTATCTTAAGTCACCCATTGTTCTTCAGACCTGCAATGTATATGTTATGCCAATTGTTGACGTGTGTAAATAAGCTAAAAAGATAATTGAGATGATGTTGGTCGCAATTGATATGTTATTTGTTGTTGATGCTTCAGCACGCAAGCTTGAAGAACTGGAAGCTATCATGTACGAGACGTTACATGATTATTTTGATCTCTGTCAACAAGAAGGGGTATTATTCCTATGCATTCTTCTATTTTGTAATGTCTTTCTCTTCTTACATGTGTAAAATCGAATTTATAGCCGTTTTGAATTCGCTCTGATCATAGGTCAATGAGGACGACATTTACATATCTTGTATAGAGATGAACGATGTTAAACAGGGGATATTAGAACTCATCCATGAGAGCAAAATCAAGAAGCTCATCATGGGAGCGGCTGCGGATCATCATTATTCAGAGTATGTATGTGAATCTATTGAACTTAAATCTCTTGAAAACGTTTGCTTGTGTTAACTTGATGAAAATGGCAGAAAGATGTTTGATCTGAAGTCCAGAAAGGCGAAGCATGTGTACCAACACGCTCCTGGTTCTTGTGAGGTCCTGTTTATGTGTGATGGGCATCTCATCTATACAAAGTGAGCTTTGATACTCTTAGCTTTTGTTCATTTTCTGTCGTTAAAGAAATCACCTGATTGTCTCTGTATATTAAATACTCAGGGAAGCCAATCTTGAAGACTGTATGGATGATGCAGTAGCCGGAGCTGGACAAGCGAAAGCAAAACTATATTCCTCTGCTTCGCCGAAATGCTCTGCAGAATTGGTCTCTGCAATCGTAGCTTACATTGACACAAGGAGAGACAGAGACATGTTAGAGCCAACTGCATCAGAAGATCAATCTGTACGGTCTAAACATTGTTGGTATTATGGTCTAAGATACATAAACAAATGGTTTTTGCCAAGAGCTTAAAACCAATCTGTTGTGTTCTTTCTCTGTTTTTGTTTGAAGCATTGGAATCTTCTACTTGGTTTGCAGGAAAGTGACCGGAATGATCAATTATACAGACAGCTTAAGCAAGCACTCATGGAAGTTGAGGAATCAAAAAGAGAAGCATATGAAGAATGTGTCAGAAGGTTTAAAGCTGAAAACACAGCTGTTGAGGCAATTCGCAGAGTAAGAACAAAGCCAACCAGCACAAATCCATATTTTAACTACTAAAATGGGTTTCATTAGACTTGTTTCCTTGTTTTCAGGCAAGAGAGTACGAGGCAATGTACAATGAGGAAGCGAAACTAAGGAAAGAAAGTAAAGATGCATTAGCGAAACAGAGGAAAATGGTGGAGAAGACTAAGCAAGAAAGAGACGATGCACTTATCATCATTCTTAACGGAAGAAAGCTATACAACGAAGAACTAAGACGCAGAGTTGAATCTGAAGAGATGTTAGCAAAAGAGAAAGAAGAACACGAGAGAACAAAGAAAGAAATTGAAGAAGTGCGGGTCATTGTCCAGGACGGTACTGTCAAAAAAACAAAACAAAAAACTTACAAAACGTTTTTCAGACAATCAAAGATCTCATTAGAATACCTGAATTGTCTTTGGTTTTACAAACAGGTATGCAGCTGTACAATGAGCAACTAAGACACAGGAAAGAGATGGATGAAGCCATGAAAAGACTAGAGGAAGAGCTCGAAAAGACAAGAAAGGAGAAAGAAGAGGTGTGCTTAATAAGCAAAAACTTGATGCAGCTATACGAAGACGAGGTAATCTAAAACTACACAAAACTAAAGTTAACATCACAATTCACACACAAAAGATATAAACTCGTTTTACAGGTGAGACAAAGGAAGGAAACAGAGGAGTTAGTAAAGAGACGAAGAGAGGAACTCGAAAAAGTAAAAAAGGAGAAAGAAGAAGCTTGCTCTGTTGGACAAAACTTCATGAGACTTTACGAAGAAGAAGCTAGACGCAGAAAATTAACAGAAGAAGAACTCACCAAAACAATAGCCGAAAAAGACGCTGCAAGCTCAGTTTGTTCAGAGATTCTAATGCTTCTTCAAAGCTACACTCGTCGCCACATCATTCCTTCAGGATTATCCGATGATGACTCCATTACTCGTCAACCACCATCATATTTCATCTGTCCCATCTCACAGGTATATTGGATTCATTCTTGTGTTCAAATGCCACCATTGTTATCTTCTAGCTCATCAATGGTTGTTTGGTTTTTACAGGAAGTAATGAGAGAGCCACGTGTTGCAGCAGATGGTTTCACTTATGAAGCTGAAGCTTTAAGAGAATGGCTTGATAATGGTCACGAGACTTCACCAATGACGAACTTGAAGCTTGCACATAACAACCTTGTCCCTAACCATGCTCTACGTTCAGCTATTCAAGAATGGCTTCAACTACACGCTTAACAATTGCTGGTATTAGATCAAATCTTTGTGTTGTGATCTCTCTCTTTTGTGTTTGTATTGTTGTTGCTATGAGAGGAATCTTACAGAATGCTTGCTGTTTCTCTTTATATTGAGAAACTTGTATGCCGTCTATCAGCTACGAAAAACGCTGTGCAGTGTATCTTATCCTACGACGTCGTTTGTTATTGAGAAAGTCAAAGATGTCACTATGGGCCCATCCGACGTCGATGTGACCCAATACTGGTCCACGAAGTATGTCAAATGAAGTGACACCTGTACACGCACATAATTGAGCGCTTTTTACGTGGATGATTTTCATTGGTTAATAGACTATTCGTAGAATGAGGTCGACCACAGTAGATTCAATCGTACGGTCCAACCCGGTTCTCCTTATTCTAAGCTATTATATATTTTTTATTTATGTCCTAAAATTTAAATCTATTCGCCAAGGTACTAATAATATGAACTTGAGCGAAAATTATATGAAAGAAAACAATATTGTTTTAATTATTATGGTTAGAACATATAAAATGATGTGAAAACAGATAAAAACCAAAACCGGAGTAAACCGGTCTGGTAAGAAATATCGTACGGACGGATCTACAGATCAGTCACGTGCTCCACGCCAATAAAGTCAAACCCACACCGTTAAAACGCGGCGTTTGTGCGTTCTTTCTCTTTCTCTCTCTCCCACGAGAGTTTTCTCCCTCTCTCGTTCCTTGTACCTTCCTCTATAGTCCTCCTCCATCTTCGTGTTTCTTTTATTTTTCTTCGTTTCCTCTTCTTATCCCTTTGTACCATAGCTTGTACGGTCTTGTAGAGTAAAATAATGATCGCGTGTAGAGTATTTTACTGTCTCTGGTGTATATTCGTGTTGTTGTACAGTGCTGGCTTCGCTTCTGCTGGAGATATAGTTCACCATGATGACTCGCTTCCAAAGAAACCTGGTTGCAACAACAATTTCGTACTGGTGAGTGGATTTTGGATCGGAGCAACGTTGATGTGTGTCTGTGTGTGTTTTCAGTTTAGCTTCTTATTTTTGTACCTCTTGGTGATTTTTCAGTTGTTGGTATAGTTTAGGTGTTATTTTCCGTTTCTTGGATTGAAATTAGGGCTTGAAAATTCCCATAAGCTTAGCTCAGGCTGTTGAGTTCTATATATGTTCTTAGGCTCTTAGCAACAGATAGTGAAATTGGACTTCACGGACTCTTAGGGGAAATTTTGGAAATGAGATTTAGTTGTATTCAGATTTGTTTAAAACTTAAGAGAGTTTTTGTTCACAGCTAAGAACAGTAGGTAACGTTAGCCATTGATTGCTCAAACCGCCGTACTCTAGTCGCATGATTATCCGTGCTTGAATATTAAAGCAGTTAATATGAACGATTGCTCCTGATTGGCTGAAGACGAAGTCATTGCTGTGAAATCCTCCTCAAAATATTCCCTAGTTTCTTGTTTGAATATCCATGAGTAATTTGTTTTGGTTTAAACAAATTGAATATAGATCTGGAACTCTTACCTTCTGTATTGAGCTGGTATTGTGTCTCTGCCATGGGACTCCATGTGTGTGTTTGAAGGCAATATTCGTTCATAACTACAGCATAATTCTATGGACAGGTAAAAGTTCCAACTCGAGTTGATGGATTAGAAGACATGGAGTATGTTGGTGTTGGTGCTAGGTTTGGTCCAACCTTGGAATCAAAGGAGAAACATGCTACCTTAATACGGCTTGCTATTGCAGACCCCCCTGATTGTTGCAGCAAACCTAAAAATAAGGTTGACCAATTTTACTTGCAATAATCTGTACTCATTTTAATCATTTATGAGAGTTTTCTTCTTCATCACTTTTGTATTTGTGATTTTGATTCTGGTTTATTTTCTGCTGGTAGCTTACTGGGGAGGTTATTCTTGTTCACCGTGGTAAATGCAGTTTTACCACAAAAACAAAGGTAGCTGAAGCAGCTGGTGCCTCAGCTATCCTTATAATAAACAACAGTACAGGTAACTGAACTAACTCAAAACCAATATCCCTGCTCTTGTAGTAGTTCGAAGTAATTATTCATAAATAGGGTAAGTTGATTGTTTTTTTCCCATATATTCTGATTATCTAGTGAGCTTTTCAAGGTTGAATGTTGTTTTGCAGATCTTTTCAAGATGGTCTGTGAGAAGGGCGAAAACGTTGTAGATATAAATATTCCTGTTGTTATGCTACCTCTTGATGCTGGCCGAAGTCTAGAGAAAACCATTGAAAGTAACTACACAGGTATATCTCAGATAGAATTACTCCAGCTGTATATCGTTAGAGTATACTTGCAGAGATTGGTCTTCTTCATAAGTTACTAATATCTTCTAGCATACTTTATTCCTATTCAGCATCTCACTCTCTCTTTTTCAAATTATGTTATTGACTATATTTGTTCAGTTACTTTGCAGCTCTACTCTCCAAAACGTCCAGCAGTTGATGTGGCTGAGGTCTTTCTATGGCTTATGGCTGTCGGTACCATCTTATGTGCTTCATATTGGTCTGCATGGACTGTCAGGGAAGAAGCTATTGAACAAGACAAGCTACTAAAGGTGATAGATCACATGGCACCAGAAATTATTACAATTCTTATCTTGTGGACATCCACCTTGATTGAACCCTTTTGACACTGCCAAGGAAAAATTAACTCATTTCTCTGACTCCTTTGTAATAATTATCCATCTGCAGGACGGATCAGATGAGCATTTGCAGTTGTCAACCGCCAGTTCTAGAGGTGTTGTTGAGATCACTGTGATCTCAGCAATTTTGTTTGTCGTGGTTGCTTCATGTTTCCTGATCATGCTCTATAAACTTATGTCCTTCTGGTTTATAGAAGTGTTGGTGGTACTCTTTTGCATTGGGGGCGTAGAGGTGTGGTCATTTATCTTTGACTCTTTGAACTTCTATCAATGGCTAATTGATTACATCCTATGAGTGATTTTGAAAGTAATGTTGGTGCTATCAGGGACTGCAAACATGTTTGGTCGCTTTGCTCTCATGGTATGTATATGTCTTCTTCTCCATAACTTTCCCCATTCTGGAGCATGTTTGACACTTTAAGAACTGCCCCTAACTAAAGCAATTAGTTTTCTAGTTATGTTGTGGATAGATATCTTTGATGCATTATATGTTCTCAAATGTCTGGATTTCAGGGCTCAATTTGCTATGACGTAAGCAATCGGGTTGGAACCTTGAAATATTTTGTAGCTGAAAATATGAATAGGAAATACTAGGGCTATTTACTTGAATTTTTACTCCTGACCTTCTCTATGTTGTAGAAAGTAAAATTGGCATATATGTGCAGGTTTCATACGTTAAAACCTTAAAGATAATAAGAAATTGGGACTGACGTTGAATTTATATTAGTTTCAGATGGTTTCGCCGCTTTGGAGAGTCATATGTCAAAGTTCCATATCTGGGTGCTGTCTCACACTTGACACTGGCTCTTTGTCCCTTTTGCATAACCTTTGCTGTCATCTGGGCAATATTCCGCCAAGTCTCTTTTGCTTGGATAGGGCAAGATATCCTTGTAAGCACAATTTTCCATCTATCTCTTTATCCTGACTTCAGTTTAAATTCATGTTTATTCAAGTTTACGTGGATTCATCCTAAATTTCCACATCATTCTACTTATGTACATATGTATCAGATTAATTTTGTTTTTCTTTGCTGACAGGGAATATCACTTATAATCACAGTTCTTCAAATTGTCCGTGTGCCAAATCTTAAGGTAATATCTATATCATTGCAGTCATGAAGGAACCAATCTTAAATGTTGGTATAAATTAGCATATGATACTAGCATTCTTTCTGTTGAAGCCATCACTTTGTCAGTGCATATATTCTAAACGTGTTCTTATGAACTTGAAATCTAATACACTAGCTGTAAATAGTTGAAAACTCGAGTCGACAAACATATAGGTTGAGGACCAGAAACTTGCTTGCTGCCAATCTTTCCTGCCAATCTATGTAATAACACTATAAGATTTTACAAATTCATTGAACTTTAATGATCATAGGTCGGATTTGTCCTTCTCAGCTGTGCTTTCATGTATGATATCTTCTGGGTTTTTGTTTCAAAATGGTGGTTTCAAGAAAGCGTGATGATTGTGGTAAGTGTTTCCTGCCTTTTCTTTTGTTCCATGAAACAACACACACACTTCTCTGTCTATTCAATCTGAGTCTTTTACCATTTTTGATCTATAGGTAGCCCGTGGTGACAGAAGTGGAGAGGACGGCATCCCCATGCTACTAAAGATCCCACGTATGTTTGACCCTTGGGGTGGTTACAGTATCATTGGATTTGGTGATATCATCTTACCAGGCTTGCTTGTAACTTTTGCACTGAGGTTTGCACTATTACACACCCCCTTCCACTCTTCCAATTTTGTTTCGTTTTTGGATGCTGCAACTCCTATTTTACCTAGGAAGATACTAGACTCGTATACTAACTACCCTGGAATACTAAGCATAGAATAGCTGAATTGAACTAGACTTGCCTGCAGAATAAAACTGCCTCTATAAGTATCTCATAACCTAAGATTCTCATCCTAAATAAACCCTGCATTTTTTTGCATCTATTTAAAGAACTACATAGCACGATCATCGAGATCTGCAAGAGTTGCTATTATTAATATTGTTGTACCTGAATTAGTGTGGGTCTCTGAAAAATAAGCACATAGGTTTAGCTCAAAGTTTGAATAGATGTGTAAACATGTGTGAATCAATGAAATCTCCCTAAAGAAATCATGTCAAGTATGTACTAAATAGGCAAATCAAGATAAGATCTTACCTAGGAAAGAATTGATACTGCATGCATGTTTCGATTAAACCATGCTCAATTCTGCAGATACGATTGGCTGGCAAACAAGAGGCTTAAATCAGGATACTTCATCTGGACCATGTCTGCTTATGGCTTAGGTACTTAAAACAAAACTCTATTGCTCTTTCATTATAATTGATGTGTGCATAAAGCTACTCATCTGAAGAATCTAGATTCTAATAGGGATTACGGCCCAAAAAAACTCCATCAGTTTCGCTGTATAGCCGTAGGACTCGATAGATTTGAATTGGTCAAAAATTATTTATTTTATTTTTTTTGGCAAGAAAAGACCTTACAACTTCACTGTTTAGCTGAAAAATCCTTACAATATTTGAATTCTCCAAAAACAAAAGCCCTCTATTTTATTTTTTCTTACCAATAAAACTCTCTGTTAGTTTAATAAAACAGAGCCGTCAGCCTTGAAATTAAATGAGATGTGAGTTTTTGGTGAAGCTAAAAAGAGTAAAAGAGAGTTAATTTAGGGTTTTTGTTGACGAATTTAGAGGGTTTAGGAGTTGGGTATTTAAGATATCAAGTGATAGTAGTTTCCGGCGGGAGTTTAGGAACAAGGTGGTTTTGGCAAAAAAAAAAATGGATTTTTTGTCTCGATTTTTTTTTTTAACATCAATTTGGGCTACAAGCCTGGACCAATAGTATAGTGTGTTTGAACCCGGGTGCTTGGAGTAGACAAAAGGAAGCATCTACCACTTTGTCTCAATTCAAACATGTTTTTTTTTTGTGTTTTTTTCAGCTAAACCATGAAATTGTAAGTTTTTTTTTTTTTATCATGATCCCATTATAATAAGCTTAATATTATATTATCCTGAACAGGTCTCCTCATAACATACATTGCTCTAAACTTAATGGATGGGCATGGACAGCCAGCTTTACTTTACATCGTCCCTTTCATACTTGGTAAACTCCTCATGAACATCTTCTTATGGTTTTTTTTGTGATTCTATTATCTCAAAGATTTGAAAACATTTATATGCAATCTAATAATGTTGTGATAAAATTTGAAATGTTGGGTAATGTCAGGTACACTAATAGCATTGGGTCACAAGAGAGGTGACTTGAAAACGCTATGGACAATAGGTGAACCAGAGAGACCATGTCCTCATATTAGACTCCAACCATCATCAATATCATCACCTCAAGACCACCAAATGTGACCATACCATATATATATATATGACATAGTTGTTTGTATTGTTAATACACATATCAATTAGGTCAGGACTCAATACTTGTTCTATCTGTTCCTTACACAACACAAACAGACCCCAGAGCCCCCCACACACGCACTTGTCTTTTAACTCTTGTTGTTTATTATGTCTATTTAATAAAATGACAGAAAAAAAAACAAGAATATATTTTTTTTATTTTTAATATACACTTTACTATATGAAACTCAATGAAACAAATAATAATAAGTATCTTGATCAATCGGTGTATTATAGCTGGGCATAAAAATTGGAACTTTGAATTGAACCGATATTCATATCTATTGGGTATTTTGAAAGTAATTATATTTTTTCGGTATTTTTCAGTTTTTTCGGGTAAATTTTTAGTTTTTCTGTGTATTTTTCGTTTTTTAAATATTTTTTCTAGTTTTCGGATATTTTTAAAAAATTTTGGATATTTTTTAGATCTTTCCTATCAAATATCTGAACCCGAACCAGAACATAATTGAAATTTTCAAAAAACCAAACGGATTGTATAATCATGGAACTAAAGAACGGAATCTTAACCGATTGGGTACTGAGATGCCCACCCTAACGGTGTACTATGAAAATTAATATAAAAATAATAGTGGTTCAACAAACAAGTGATTATTCTTTTTAATTCAATGCCAAAAGCTTTATAATTTCAATAATTCATAGTTAAAGTAAATACATAAATAATATAATATTTAATTTAAGAAAAAGCTAAAATTTGAAACTTTATTCCCACTAACATTAAAGGGAAAAATATTATATTAATGGACCATAGAGCATAAGTCGTCGAAAGGTCTTTTAAGCTTTAGCGTCTCTCTGTGATCAAATATCATCACTGCTGAGGCACTCACAAACCTAGAAATCGACGGAGATTCTAAAAGAAGCTTCCAATTTCGGTAAAATCTTATCTTTCTCTAATCGCTGCTCC
This sequence comes from Aethionema arabicum, assembly GCA_000411095.1. Lineage (NCBI taxonomy): Eukaryota > Viridiplantae > Streptophyta > Magnoliopsida > Brassicales > Brassicaceae > Aethionema > Aethionema arabicum. The sequence goes on along the minus strand of KE151742.1, from coordinate 558,229 downwards.
AAACTTATCGTAATTTTATAACTTCAAAATCCGTCTGATTTCATGATACACTCTTTGAATTGGGCAATTTTGAATTCGAATTGTGTTTAATTTAACAGCTTTGTTAACATCAATTTCTGGAACATCGGTTTTGATTGAATTCCTCTGTGACAAAACCTTAGATTTTGATCTCTTAGGATTTTAGAAATGGATTAGATAACATATAGTTGTTGAAGTGTTCGATGAAATGTCTATGGTTTTTCAGCAAATTTGTTGAAATTGAATTTGTTGGATTGCGAGAGAATGAAGAAATGGGAGAATCAGTAGATAAAGCAGCTTTTCTTGGAGCTCTTGTTGTGACATTTAAGGAACAAATGCATACTGATCTTCTTGTTAAACCTGGTGATGACGGTCCACCAATTCCAACACACAAAAACGTCCTTGTAAGTGCTAACATTACATTACAATATCTTACTAAATCTCCAAACTTTATAACAATATTTTACATCTTTTGCACAATTTTGAAAAGTATTTATACATCTTTAGTTTTCGAAAAAACTTCACAGCTTTGAATTTACCAAAAAACACTCGTTGAAGGTTGATTTAGGAGTTTTACCGACGAATTTGAAGAATTTAGGAGTCTGAGTATTTGAAATTTGGGGGTGATCTCAAACATATGACTTCTGAACCGTTCAAATTCATTGACAAAAATCATAAATCCACCATTTTTTTTTCTTTTTCTTGTAGCTTCACCAAAATTTACCGTCTTGTTTAATTCTGAGTTTTACAGTTTCATTTTCATTAAACTAATGGAACCGTCACCAAAACTCATTTTAACCAATTCAAATATATGGGATTTCTTCGAATAAACGACAAAACTATAGAATTTTTTCTTGGCTTGAATTTATAAACATCTTTGTTTTTTTGTTTGTGTAGGCGGCAAGATCAAAAGTGTTTAGAAACATGTTACATTCATATGAATTAAAATTAAAAATTTTATAAACTAAAAACATCGTTTTTTTTAACTAGATACTAACGGTAATTTAACCGTCAATTTAATTGAAGGTTTTCTCGCCGAAAAAACAAAGTTCAGGAGTTTTTTCACCGACTTGATAATTTAGAATTTTTTACGCAAAAAAAACAAAATTTAGTGTTTTTTTCGCCGACTTGATAGTTTAGTATCTGTTTCACCAAAAACATATAGTTTAGGGGGTTTTTTCGCCGGTCTCCCAATAAAATTTATAAACCTCTTTCTGTGTTGTGTTTGTGTAGGCGGCAAGATCAAAAGTGTTTAGAAACATGTTAGATTCAGATGAATGCAAAACCTCCCCTGAAATCTCAATCACTCTCCCAGATTTAAACCACGAAGAACTCAAATCTCTTCTCGAGTTTCTCTACAGTGGAACTCTAAATGCTCCATACAATCAATACAGAGCACTTTACATAGCTGCAGATAAGTACGATATCTTATATCTACAACAAGTTTGTCGTGACCATTTCATCAAATCTATAACTTCAAGAAACGTTTTAGACATCTTAGAGTTAGCTAGTGTTCCTTCAGACACAATCTTGAAAGATTCTGCTATCGGTTATATCGTGAAGCATATGGAAGAAGTGGTGATTCCTATGAAATATGAGAGTTTTGCACAGAGGAATCCTGATTTATGTGTGGAGATTACAAGAGCTTATGTTAGAGATATGAAAGCTAAAACTAAAGATCTTGAAGCTACTTTGCAAGCTACTTTACATGGTCTTAATAGACACCATCCTCGCAGGTGATTAAGCTCAAAGAGCCTTTTATGTTAATGTTGTTTCTTTGGTAAGAGAAAGCTTGTTTTTTTATGGATCAGTTTGGTGTATGTTTACTTTCTCTTTGCTTGTGAGGCCTTTATTGGGCCTGGTTATGGCCCAATTGATAAGGTTATTATGTATGTGTGCATATAAATTAGTATGGATTTTTATTATTTTAATTTCATTTTATGTTTAAATAATACTCCCTCTTTTTTTATAGGGTATTTTAAAACTTTTTATTTGTTTCATATTATTAGATTTTTTATGTTTTTATTTTTTTTTGATAAATTTACCTCTATAGTTATTAAAAGAAAGAGACAGCAAAAAAAAATTAACAATGATTAGGAATATTAATGTCATTTTATAAAATTTTATTAATATGTATGTAATTAGTTAAAAAAATCTTATATTGTAAAACAGAAAAAGTAATATGAAAGGATAGCAAGGGCGTGTTAAATGATAAAGTTTGGCAATTAAAAAAAAAATTATGTACCAATTTTTTAGCGATTTCAATTTAAATTAATTGTCACTAAATTGATCGAAATTTAAACGAACATGATTTCGTCATTATTGTTCGTCGTTCGTCACCAATTTTCATGGTTTGTGTTGCTCGTTTGGTGATGCTAGCGACAAGTAAAAGAAAAACACTACTTAATTAATCAGTCTGATATAAAGTATTATATTCTCAGCCTTACAATAAATTGCAAAAATTTTGTAAATTTGAGTCATAACATAATGTGTAACATATAAAAAAAAAAATTTAACCAAATTGAACTTTTTTGGATGTAAAAACTAAAGTAAATTTGTATTCACAAATGTAAGCTTCATTATTTGAGTTAGACTAAGAAAATGTCAATTTAACTATTTTAATATTTCATCGACTACTATTTAGTTTTTCGTTATATTATTCGTTTCAACAGTTTTGGTTCACGATTTAAAAAAAAAATAGTTCATATCTTTTCGAAATCTTTTTCACATGAAACTTATTATTAACAGTCCGACTCATGACAGAGAGATTTTATGTTTATTTTATTGCATGTTAATGTACCAACTAAGTACAGCTACAGAATATTCATTAAATTAAAGTTAGTAAATCAATCATTATTTATTTATTATGTTTATCTCGTTATAAAATAATGTATAAAATTTAAAAGATTACACAATGAAATAATAATATGATTGAACCGTAACAAACGAGGATGTCATATTAATAATTTTAATATGGAGCCGTCCCAATAAAAGAACTCATAATATCTGTTGCCACGTGTCAATTTATAATTAGCTCGACAGGTGTACCACTATAATTTTTTTTTAACGTTTGTACCACTATAGATTTGTTTGATGATAAATTTTAATCAAATTATGTCGCAAATACGAAAGAATTTGTTGGTGATACCCCGGACATGAGAAAAAAAAATTAAAACAAAAAAGAACTTTATATGATAGTTTTATTAGATGATATTTCTTTTTAATATAAATTAGGATAATAATTTGAGAACAAATTAAAGTATAATGAGTATTTTTTTTCAAAAGGATTAAAGCAAAAAAACCCCTCAATTTTGACCATTTTGTAAAAAAAACCCTTAACTTTGAAAATCTGTTTTTAAACCCTCAAGTTTACTAATAATGTTTTTTAAACCCTCAACTTTACTAATGACGTTTTTTAAACCCTCAACTTTACTAATGACTTTTTTTATACCTTTTGTTAATTTTTTGTAATAAACCACTTACATATGTCCATTAAAGACATTAAAAAAATGTTGAGTTTAGTAAAATTACAAAAAAAACACAAAAAACCATG
>KE151742.1:489366-548514 GCA_000411095.1 Aethionema arabicum | reverse complement strand
TCCGGCGAAGAAGAATCGGAGTTTTCCGCCGATATCTGAGTGTGGAGGTGGAGAATACAACTCGATTGCGGCGGATCTGGATGGTACTATGCTTCTTTCACGGAGCTCATTCCCTTATTTCATGCTCGTCGCTGTTGAAGCTGGTAGTCTCTTCCGTGGCTTAATCTTGCTTCTATCTCTCCCGATCGTCATCATCGCTTACCTTTTCGTATCTGAATCTCTCGGAATCCAAATCCTCATCTATATTTCCTTTGCTGGTGTCAAAATCCGAGACATCGAACTCGTCTCTCGCGCCGTTCTTCCACGGTACGATTCATCTATTATTCGTTGCAGTAACTGATGAGATTTGAATTTATGTTTCGATTTAGAATCTCAGATGTGAATTACTGATTTGGTTTATGTATTGCTAGATTTTACGTTGCGGATTTGGAATCTAAGATTTAAAATACTGGGTTCGTTTCTGTGTTGTTAGGTTTTACGCTGCGGATGTGAGGAAGGACAGTTTTGAGGTGTTTGATAAGTGTAAGAGGAAAGTTATAGTGACTGCGAATCCGATAGTTATGGTGGAGCCATTCGTGAAGGATTATTTAGGAGGAGAGAAAGTTCTGGGAACAGAAATTGAAGTTAATCCCAAAACGAAGAGAGCTACCGGATTTGTGAAAAAACCAGGTGTTCTTGTTGGAGATTTGAAGAGATTAGCCATCTTAAAAGAATTCGGCGACGAGTCACCAGATCTAGGCCTCGGTGACCGGACCTCCGATCATGATTTCATGTCCATTTGCAAGGTAAGATCCACTCACACTTCATACCTCTGTTTTTGATTTGCATATCCAAAAGCTTAACGTTTCTTCAGTAATTAAATCATTAGCTGGTTAATTAACTAAGTATAGTGCACAAACTGATGAACATTTGATAATCAAATTACTAAATAAATCAATATACTGTTGGTTGTAGAACTATAAATGCAGTGGAGAAGTGGCATCACATGATCTCTGAGAAAACACTTTTGATTTTTCCATGTATACTTTACATCAATTATTTATTCACAAAAAAATGCTGATTAAATAATTTAAACTAAGATATTTTTCTTAAAAAACTATAGATATAAATTTCAAAACTTAAAAATTAATAGCCTCACGGTAATACATTTGTTTTATATATTCGTAGAATCACAAATAATTGCATCGTTTCGCTATCAGTATATTAAAAAATAGGTTGATATTTACATTAGAATAGTAGCTTTCATAAATGTTTTCCAACCTATCACCACCCACCGCCCACATACATGGACCAGTCCATTTAATGAACAAAATGTCAATTTTTCTTTCTTTTTTTCCCCAAAATCTAAAATCTTTCAATCTTTTTTATTAATCTTGAAACAGTAAATGGCTTTATTACGTACGACTTAACATGTTCTGTCTTTAACAGGAAGGTTACATGGTTCACACAACCAAATCAGCTACAACAATCCCCTTAGATCGTCTCAAGAACCGTATAATCTTCCATGACGGTCGTTTAGTCCAACGTCCAACACCATTAAACGCTCTAATCACTTATCTCTGGCTTCCCTTTGGTTTCTTTTTATCTATCTTCCGTGTCTACTTTAACCTTCCTTTACCCGAACGTTTCGTTCGATATACCTATGAGATCCTCGGCATTCACCTTACCATTCGTGGCCACCGTCCTCCTCCTCCTTCCCCTGGTACTCCCGGTAACCTCTACGTCCTTAACCACCGCACTGCCCTTGACCCAATCATCATTGCTATAGCTCTTGGCCGTAAAATCTCCTGCGTCACTTACAGTGTTTCTCGCCTCTCCCGTAGGCTCTCACCTATCCCTACCGTCGCTTTAACCCGTGATCGTGTCGCTGACGCTGCCCGCATGAGACAACTTCTCGAGAAAGGTACTATCATCATCTGTACCACCAAATTAAGAACCTAGCTTTTATATAACTATATGATTTATATTAGTGAAAATGGTAAAACAAATCATGAACTTTGTCAATTAGTGTAAAAAAAACCCCTATTTTAAAAACAATTTTTTAGATCCTGAATTTTAATAACAAGAGTTTTAAACTCTAAACCTTAATAATCTAAGTTTTCTAAACCGAAATCTCAAATTTAAACTTGAAATTATACAATAATTAATCCAAATTTCAATTCAATTTTGTTGTTAAATTTTGAAATTATGGTTCAATTTATGTTCAAGATTAATTTAAATTTAAAAACCCATTTTTAAAGTTGAGAGGTTTTTTTTTAACCAAATCGGTAATATTTATGGTCTATTTTATCATTTTTCCTATATATTACCTATTGAATATTGAAATGTGATTACAAATTACAGATACTTCAATTTCATTAATATGATTTTGCAACAGGTGATTTGGTGATATGCCCTGAAGGCACGACATGTAGAGAACCCTATCTACTAAGATTCAGTGCTCTATTCGCCGAACTCAGCGACCGGATCGTACCCGTAGCCATGAACTGTAAACAAGGAATGTTCAACGGTACAACAGTAAGAGGTGTTAAATTCTGGGACCCATACTTCTTCTTCATGAACCCAAGACCTAGCTACGAAGCCACTTTCTTAGACCGTTTACCCGAAGAAATGACGGTAAACGGCGGTGGCAAAACGCCGTTCGAGGTAGCTAATTACGTTCAAAAGGTGATCGGAGGTGTATTGGGATTTGAATGTACTGAACTTACACGTAAAGATAAGTATCTGTTGCTTGGAGGTAATGATGGCAAAGTAGAGTCTATCAATAACTCAAAGTCGTCTAAGGAGTGATTAAAGACAAGACTGTGTTCTGTTTCTGTACTGTCGTTGTTTACTTGAGGGTGAAGTTAGGTCTTTTTAAATTTGGTTTTGTGATTATTATTATTGTCATGGACTAGTTGGAATGGATATGCATTTGATAAGAAAAATTACATTTTAATCAATTTAGTTTATTACTTTCCTATTGTTCTCAATCTTGTTATAATTAAAAAATAGAAATTATAAAAAGAAAATTATATTTTTAAGGAATTTTGAAATTTTGTAGGTTTTAACCCATGATTGTTTTTTTTTAAGATTTGGTTATCTTGAAAATATCGTGGGTTATAACCCATGATTTTTTTTTTTTTAATTTTGGTTATTTTTGAAATTTTGTGGGTTATAACTCATGATTACTTATTTTGTTAATTTGGAAATTTTGTAGGTTATATAATCCACGATTAATGATTTGTTTTGAAAAATTAGTAAATTTGAAAATTTTGTGCGTTATACAATCATGGGTTATAAAATTTGGTGGATTATATAATCCACAATTTTTTCAAATTACTAATGTTTCAAAAAATACACAATCATGGGTTACCACCCAAAAATTTAATTTGACTAATTTTTCAAAAAATACACAATCATGGGTTATAATTTACAATTTTTTCAAATTTTACTAATGTTTTCAAAGAATACACAATCATGAATTATAACTTATAACCCACAAATTTTACAATTTTACTAAGTTTTCAAAAAATACCTAATCATGAGTTATATAACCCACAAACTTTTCAAATTTTACTAATTTTTCAAAAAAAAAAAACTCAAGGGTTATAGCCCACAAATTTTAATTTTTTTTGAAAATGTATAATTTTCAATAAAGTACATAATTATATGTTATAAATTATAAAAGAACCAAACCAAAAAAGTTTCTTAGGGCAAGTTGATTGGTCATCTTTAGGGATCTTACCAAACAAATTTTAGATTAAAATAATATTAAAAATAAGATTGATGTGACTAAAAAATAAGAAAAGTGTCAAAATAGGATTTTTTTACACATGTTGAAGAACTCTCTCACTCTTCCCTCTTCCCTCTTCCTTTCTCTCTCTTCCTCCCTCTCTCCCTACGTTTCTCTCTCTTTCTTTTCTTTTATAAGACTTTTTTTTGTTTGTTACCATTGCACATGGTCTTAGAGCAGCTGTATCACAAACTAAAAAAGTTTTTTGAAAATGTATAATTTTGTTTTTGATTTAATTTTATATTATTTAATACTACGAGTCTAGAGTAAAACCCATCGTTGAAACTGCTCTTAGATTTTTCTTTTAAGCTTACAATAAAAATAAATCAACAATTACTTCTTCTTTTTTTCCAATACTAATTCGAGTATATCCTTACAATATTCATATTAATTATCCATATTATATTTTTCCAAACCAACAAAAAATATATCTATATATTGAAAAAGTAAAAATGTGTATAAATAAAAACCCCAAATCAAAATCACACAATTTATAATCCCAACCGCCTTACGCCACCATAACTTCCGTCATTAAACAAACGGCAACGCCTTCACCAACAAATCCGTTACAACCGCCGTTAAATCCTCCGTCATCTCTCTTAACCACCAAACTCTTCACAATTCCCTCTAAATCCCTCTTTCGCAAATTCACCAGAAGACCATTCTTCATAAACAGAGTTAACGACATCTTCTGCTCCACTTTATGTCCCGGCACCACCGTCAATCGATGACGGAGAAGCACCGCCGCTGCAATTGATTTCATCTGAAGATACGCCAGATCTTTCCCTAAACAAATCCTTGGCCCAGCGTTGAACGCCACAAATCGATATTGATCGTGATTGATAAATTTCCCATCGATCTGAGAAATCCATCTCTCTGGTTTAAATTCTAAACAATCTTCTCCCCAAGTCGATTTCATCCTCCCCGCAGCATAGATCGAATAAGTCACTGAAGATCCGGCCGGTACGAAGGTTCCATCAGGCAAAACGTCGTCGTTTTCGACGTGTTTTGAATCTTCCGGCACCGATGGGTATAATCTCAGTGTTTCCGATAGCGCCGCTTTTAGGTAAACCAATCGATCAATTTCGTCAAACCCTAACGGCTCATCCATCCACGACGTTACGTTATTGCCACGTGTCTCAATCAGAACGGAGCAGATTTCATGGACGATTTTGTCCTCAACCGCTGGATTCTTTGTTATCAAATAGAAAAACCAGCTAAGTGCTACTGATGACGTGTCACGTCCAGCTAAAATGAAATTAAGTGCCACGTGTTGAAGAAACGTGTCACTATACGATTGGTTCTTTTTCATCATGAAACGTGAAAGGAGATCGTCGTGTCTTTGGGCCCCACTTTCTTGTTGACTCAGCAATTCTTGCTTACGTGTATTAATGACTGTAGCTAAATATCCATCTATTTCTTCTAAGCTTCGGCTTAAGCTGACTTCTAAGCCGAGCCGAAGCCATTTCTTCAGCTTCCATAGAAACTCAGGTAAAATAAAACGTTGAAGTGAAGCTTCAGTGGCTCGATCAAAAGCCAAGGCAAAGCCGTTTTCGGGAAGTCCCGGCGCACAGGTTCGAGTGTCTTTACCAAAAGCTAAACCACAAATGTTATCGAATGTTAGTCGTAATACCAAATCTTGGAGATCAATTGGTTCGGAATTGGTTTGAGCTGATTCAAGAATTGGACAAAACCGGAGCTTAATTCCCCGGTTTACCCAACGGCCCATTGCTTGTCGTAATGTCCTGCAGCACAAAGGGAAATGAAGATTCTTTTAAACCGGAATTTAACCAACCGGTTTGCTATAATAGGTAACCAAGTAAATTCACCCAATTGCAAATATTCTGCTTATAATAGTTAAGATTATGCTTATAGTTTGCTTCAATTATTATATAATTACAAAAATCAAGATTGAACCAACCGGTTTTCTATAAAAGGTAACCTTGTAGTAAACCGGAAAGAATAAAAGTTTTCGGTTTTATCAAATATAGTAATTAAATCATGAAATTCTCTCAAATGATACCATTCACTTAGCACTTAATTTACTTTTACTGTAATATAATTGCAAAATCAGGAAATAACCGACCGGTTTAGCAAAAAAAAAAGCTTACCTAGTAGTGAACTCAAGAGCAGCGGTTTTGCGTTGAAAGAGCCACGTGTCACCATCAGAATTGAAAATACCTTGACCAAGAAGGTCATGAAAAACAGATTGCCACGTAGGACCTTTAGGGTAATTATCAAACCGGGTTTTAAGCATATGTTCAAGATTCTTTGGGTCACACGTGACAGTCACGAGACCTTGTTTCTTAGCCAAGAAAGGTATTGCACAGATACTAGTCTGGTAAGTGCCACCGTAAGCACGAAGATTATCTGTGATCCAATCATGCATCCGATCACGTTGTTGGATCAGACCCGGTAAACTACCCAATAATGGCCAGACACGTGGACCATTTAGCCACCGTGTGATCCTCTTGAACCATAGCCAATAAGCTGTGATGATTGCCACAAGTAGCATTACATTGGATATTTCCATAAATCTAAAATAAGATATTGATTTTGAAGGTAATCAATAAGAAATGGGTCAGTTTTTTCCTGGAAAAGGATTATTTTTCTCGGGAAAGTTTGGATTTTTCCCGCCAAATATTGTTGATGTAACAAAATGGATCTTTTCACTAGATTTTGTGGATATAGAACCAAACGGGTGCCAAAAAGATTGATCTCTGAAGGTAATCAATAAGAAATGGGTCAATTTTTCCTAGAAAAAGGATTAATTTTCTCGTGAAAGTTCGGATTTTCCCGCCAAATATTGTTGATGTAACAAAATTGGATGGAAAAATGGATCTTTTCACTAAATTTGTGGATATAAAATAAAATGGGTGCCAAAAAGATGATTTTTTTTTGCCAAATGTTAGTGATATAGTGTAAAACAGGTGCAAAGATATGATTTTTCCAAAAAAAGTTGGGTTTTTTTGGGGAAAGTTATAATTTCTTACAATAAAAGTTGGTGATATAGAAGAAGATATGTGAAAAGGAATGATTTTTAAGAAGAATATATATAGGAGGAAGAAGATGAATAAAGTGTATAAGATTCACAATCTGTGACTGATAGTTAATTAATTAGAAGCAAACCTCATAAATGATGGCTACGGAGGCAGCAAAAGTCAAAAGATTTAGAAGTCAAAGAAATGGTAAAGGCATGAGTGAGGGATGAAGACAAACAAGTGTTTATGCTTTGCTGTGTTATTTAATTTTGCAGCTATGTCAAGTGTCTCATTTAATGACTTTCATTTAATGACCATATAATGTATACATACTCTATATTATAGATGTATATATGTTTTTTCTAGTTGATGCTAGGTGAGTTTAATGTGATTAGTTGAGAATATAGTATATGCCACAGATTTTTATATAGAAAACGGTCGGATAATAGTATATTTAAAGGTGAAATTACTGAATATATATATATATATATTATGTTAAGAAATTTCAGTGTTTTTATGAATGTATGATTAATCAAAGAGTTTATGTTAAAATGATCAAATTATGATTTTTAAAAGATAGTAAATTTATAATTATAGTTTAGTGTTTTTTAACATATATGTGTCTTGTTTGATGTAATAGAATATATATAGGTGCAACTACAAGTCATGTTTAGATTTCTTGCTTTTGTTTATTTAGTTTGATAAAGTATATATTAAAAATCCAAAGTCAAATCGAACGCGTAATAAAATTTAATTTGAATTAGCTCTATAGAATTTCAAATATATATTGAATTGGTATGAAAATTCATTTATTTACGAAAATATCGTTTTGTTTCATTAAATTATTAAATTCGTAAGCAGTGTAGGTGAGAAGTGAGAAGCCTTCGTAATTTATGGTGGAGGAATAGTTTAGTTTTATTATATTTAGTCTAAAATTATGATAAGAATATTTATTATTAATAAAATTTCCTCAAATTGGGTTATCGGTTTTGGTATTTGGTAAGCAACTTAGAGACATTTACTCATATTAATACGTATTACTTTAGGAAAACATTAATTTTTTGTTTTGCTTTACTTAAACAAAACTCATCGAAATTTGTAGATTATATTCTTAATCTTTGTTTTTATCATATTATTACAATCCAATTTTAAAAATGTTTGTGAGTTAATCTTAACGTAATTAGATTTACCAATTCCTTACAATAAACATACCTCGTGTCGGCAAGACTGTTCTTGAAATTTTGGAGATCCTAAACACATGTTCGGTTTGGAATACTAAAAAAAAAATTTGAGACCTTAAATTAAAAATATTATGGTTCCATTAATAACAATTCATCTTACTAGAATCAAACCAATGATATTATTGTCTAAAAATAATATTGTTTTACTACTAAGACGTAAACATTTTTACAAAATTTTGGAATCTTTAATCGTCCGAAATCTTAATTAAATGTTTTGGTTGTTTGTACTCAAATACAGTTCTATGCCTAATTTGACTTTCGATTTTTTTTCTCCGATATTTTTATTACTCCCTCTATCCCAAATTATTTAATTTTTTTGTCATTTTCATTTTTTTTAAGAAAACATTATTAATCTATTAATTGTTTTATTTGTCTTTAATTATATTCATATTTTAACATTTTCCCATAAAAAAATGCATTCTCTCTCTTTAAAATTGTTGATATCTAACCGATCAAAATTATAACTATAATAAATTTTTGTATTGATGTGTGGAATTTATCAATTTAATGATATATTTAAATTTTAATTAAATATGAAAAGATAGAAAATCAAACAATTTGAAACAAAAACTAATCATAGAAAATCAATTAATATGGGACAGAGAAAGTATTATTTTCGAGTTTACCGACAAAAATATTAATACAACTCCACAAGATTTATAAATTTTGTAGGATCTAAAAATGGCATTGAATGGGATGTGAATGTCAAAAGCGTGTTGACTCATGTTGTTCCTCATCAATACATGACACCATTATTGCTTATTGCTTAAATATTCACATACATGCATATATATATTCTTTATTTTTATTTTGAATTTTACTCTTAAATATTCTTATTGCTTATATGTAAAATGTACTCTAATTTTGTTTAAACTATATTTCCCTTATGATATTCATAATTTGTAATTGCTATGTTTAACTAACAGCGGTTAAAAAAAAACTAAATACTGATAATATAGAAAGATTTATTAATTTACAGAGATTTGTATTATCTAATCTTTTGTTCATATAATTATGTAACTCATTAAAAGTTAAATCTTTTATATCGGGCTTGAAGACTGTTAAGAAGGCCCATAAAGTATGAATTGTATCTATTTAACACCTCTAAGGGACAAAGAGTCTTTTGTTTTACTTCGTTAGCGAAACTCTCTCTCTCAAGTGGAGGGTACGATGGAGTATAAATACGATTTCTACGACTTTGTTCATTTTTTTTCTGACCAGTCATCGATTTGAAATAAATCGAATTTTTAGGTCGAGCGGGAAACTAAATCGTCTCTCTCGTCTTCGAGCTTTTTTCTTCATCACATGGTGAAATTCCTCAGGCAGTAATGGCGAGAACGAAACACTTTGCTACAAAGCCACCAAGAGGCAAACGAACTGGTAATTCATCTGATTTTCGGTTTCTATTTTGTTTGTAATTTTACTCGGGACTTTTGCTAAACCCTAGATTTTGCATCTGAAATTGTAGATTCTACTGTTACGTCTTCGCCTGGAGCAGGTCCAAGTAAGGTACGATATCTTGAGTTAAGCTTTTTGAATGCGGATTTTATTAATTTCGTTGTAATTCTACCGGGTATGTTCACCTATTGAAATGGTAGATTTCGACAAGAAGAGGCAGTGAAGCTGGAGATGGACCTCAACAATGTGAGTTTTGTTTGGTGATTATAAACCTTCTGAATCTTTGTTTTTCAAGTTTGAAATGGCTCTTGTGCTGTTTGTGAATACTTTTTCTTCGTGACATTGCAGCAACTCCTCCTACTAAACCAGCCACTGGTAAAAAAGTAAGATTTCTCCATCGCTTATGAACAGATTGACTCATTTTCAAGGCTGGCTGTATAATTTCTGATTTTGTTTCTGAAGAAAAATAAAGGAAGAGATAAAGGAACCAAACAGGCTATGCCAAAAAGTGAGCTCTGTTGATAGATGTTATGATTTGCTTACTGTGGAGAATATCTGTTGTTTTCTTATAATTTATCTTCTTTTGGTCCTTCTAGGTACAGGAAAGAGGCCTCATCGTTTCAAGCCAGGAACCGTTGCTCTTAGAGAGATTCGAAATTTTCAGAAGAGCACAAAGCTTTTAATTCCAGCTGCTAGTTTTGTAAGAGAAGTAAGTTTCTACAGTTTCTCTCTTTGCTTTCCTGCAATAGCTGAAGAATACTGGTATTTGATATGACTTTGAGGCTAATCTTACAAATTGTTCCAGATTTTCGGTGAACATAATGCTAGCTTTATGTTCATGTTATCGACATAAATACTGTCTGAACATGATTTCGGTGAACATACTGATATAACATTTTGACCACTATTCAGAACAATCACAAGCTGACACCAACACTCCATTTGAGGAGAGTTTGATCTAGATTTTCTTTAAGATTATAGGCTTGAATAGATTCAGAACATCCGTATACGCAAACCCACTATATAGTTTCGATATACAATACCAAATCTGGTATGGTAAACTGTTTAGTGACTTCATTTTTATATCTACATCCCAATACTAATATGCTTAACATGGTCTGGAAATGGTGATTCATTGTCTGTGTTTTATGAACCCCTTTTGTCTTCTAATCAAGACTAATCCACATTGTTCTATCAGGTGAGAAGTATCACCTATACTTATGCCCCTCCCCACATTACTCGTTGGACAGCTGAAGCTCTTGTGGCTCTTCAAGAGGTACCATGTCCGAAAACAAGCTTATTAAGTGTTAGCAGCTTGTGGGTGCACCTTTCATCTCAATATCATAGGATATAATGTTCCCAAAATCATTCCAGTTACTAGATAATGTATAAGATTGGGTGATCCATTGATAGATCACTGGTCTCCTAAGATATAAGTATCAAATCCTTCAAAAAAATGTCTAGATATATATATGGATAATTGAATATCTACATGTATATAGATATTTATTACATATATATCAAATTTCCCTGGTGACACATCGACCCTAATTGCAAATTTATTTGTGCAGGCTGCAGAAGATTACTTAGTTGGTCTGTTTTCAGATTCAATGCTGTGTGCTATCCATGCAAAACGTATTACTCTAAGTAAGTAATCGTTTTTTTCAGCAACAAATACTTAAGATCAAATAAAATTCAAATAATGTATTCTGTTTGATAACAGTGAGAAAAGACTTTGAGCTTGCACGCCGGTTAAGTGGAAGAGGCAGACCATGGTGATTTCAGATTTGCAACCACCATCAAGCATATCTCTTGCTCTGTAAGTGAGGTAGTAAACTAATTAAGTGTTAGCAACTTGTGTTAAGATTATAAAACACTTATGTTTATGTTCATCTTTCTGATTTTATGATCTGCAGACAGAATTCGTATCATCAACTAATTGGTAAAACTTCGTTTTCTATGTTTTTCTCTTAATTGCTTCCCATGAAATTTGATTTTGAGTCCAATTCTTCATACCAGAAGACTCTAAAAAGGGTTTATTTGATCAATAAAAAAACTGAGGACGATTTTAAAAAAAATCATGCTTTTGAAGGGTTTGATAAAAATAATTCTCCTGATTTCAAAGCATAAGTTTGAGATATACTTCGGATATGGCACCTCTCCTGATTTCAAAGCATAAGTTTAAAATCTCCTGATTTCAAAGCATAACTTTAAAATTTCTGATATCAAAGCATCAAATTAAAGTTGATCATTCGGGTACTCTTTCCGTTTTGATTTAGTATTTTTGGTTATTTGATTCTCTGGCTACATGATTATAGTGTTTGTTCGGTTCTTTGAAAATTTTGGTTCGATTCTGGTTCCGATTTAGTTTGGATTCGGATACTAAATAAGAATATCAAAAAAATACTTGAAAGAAAATTTTATAATTACTTTCGGATACCCAAAGATATAAGTTAGAAATCCGGTTACTCTCCAATATTTATGAATCCTGAATTTAAGATTTAATGGTTATCTTTTGGCGGAACCGAAACTAAACTGACCCTTTTTTTGGTTCAATTCAGTTCTCCGGTTTTGGATTTTATGCCTAGTCCTACATCGAATGTTAAGCTTTTATTTATTTTGTTTCTGAACGATTATTCGCATAAAAAACTGTGATTACATAATGTTGTCATTTAACAATATATATTACGTGCCCTATGTTTAAAATTAAAATAAACTTTTTAAAAGCTCGAATTTTGGAATCTATTAATATTTATTTTCTTTGTCAACTCGTTATGTTGTTAGTGAAGGTTTATGGAAAATTAAACTTCACTATATATAAAAAAAAAATTGGGTGCGTCAAGAATCATGCCATGGTCCCAAAAAAAAATATAAAATAAATAGAAATCTACGTGTTGTGTTCAGTTGCAACTGCATTGTTGGTTCAGTTTTTATTTATTTATTTATTAAAGTAAGAAAATAATAAAAAGAGAAAAAATTCAAAGTAATAAAACTTTGAATAAAATTGAGATATATATTTAATAAAATAGAGGGAATATCCACAACGCTAAATTAATTTTATATTCACCCTAACAAACTTTCAACTAACCTTTTTGAAGTTCTAACAATTTTTTTTTTCATTAGCTTTGTAATTTTAATTTAAAAATATAAAAAATTGACTATAAAATTAATCGATATAACTTTCTAAAAGTTAAATAAAATTAGAGCGAATAATTAACTATGCATGTAAACATTTTTACAATATTTAAATAATAACTCAAAGTAGTTTTATTTGGTTTTTATGTTTAGTTTTAAGCAATAATTTTTTTTTAAAAGTACACAACATATGTAGTATAATAATATATTAATACAAGTTGTTATAATTAATATAACTTAAAATTATTGTGTATATATAAAAACATAAACTTAATTAACTAAATTTCATAGCGAAAAAAAAAAAAATTAACTAAATTTCATTAGAAGAACATGACGAAGCAAGTGATGTAATGGAACAATCTTTGTTTGATTCCCATTGGTTAGTCGTCATAAATATTTCTAAGTGGCAAATTAAAAAAATATAATTGTTATTTTTGTTAATTAATACTTGGTATTATATAAGAGTTGTCAGTAAATTTAAAGTATGATTCCTTAATATGGAAAACCGACCAAACCGGTCTTTCTAATTTAACACTATAAAAAGAGAAGTTGGCTTCATGTTCTTCTCTTAAAATCCAACACACACATATTCCTCTCTCTCTCTCCCTCTATCTCTATAATTATTAAACCGAACTAAACCGTATTGATCAGATTTTATAAGGTGGGATTTAAAAACGGTGTCGTTTAAGATGGATAAGCGTCGTAAGTTGAAGCAACCGAAGACTAATGAAACCACCGTTGTCTTCTCTTCTTCTGAAGGTATTATTCTCATCTCTATAACACGACGCCGTTTTCTATTTTTTTTTTTATTTGTTAATAATTTGGGTGATGACGTGGCACAGAAGTGAGCAGTATTGAGTGGGAAGATATAGCAATGACTCAAGAAGAAGAAGATTTGATTTGTAGAATGTATAAGCTCGTCGGTGACAGGTTCTTATTTTAAGTTTAATTTTAATTTTTATAAAATTTGGTAAATATTAAACTATGTGAATTTTTTAAATTGAAATTGATGATTTTTTTTTTGTTATTATTATTAAAATTAAAGGTGGGAGTTAATAGCTGGGAGGGTTCCTGGAAGAACCGCAGAAGAAATAGAGAGGTTTTGGGTGATGAAGAATCATAGAAGATCTCAATTACGTTAATTTCTATTTTCTATTTTATAAGCTCTAAAAGAAATATTTTTAAAACAAAATTGGAAATACATATAAAAAATAATATATATTCATCACTCGTAATTTTGCAGCTTTGTCCGTGAATATTAAGTTCTTTAGGATTTTATATAAATTATTAGTTCAATTTGTCGATTTAGAGTTAAACAGAAAAGTAAAATTTCAGTAAATGAAAATAGAGATAAATTATATAAAAATTCATAAAATTAATCTAGCCAATTACCTATCATTACTATTAGTTTTCTCTAAATAAAATATTTATGTGAAAATGGCCAAAAAAAAATATATTTATGTGATAAATATTTTCGAGATTTAAATTTATACACACATGATGAGTTATTAAAACCGGCAAAAAACCAACAGCTGTGGAAAATAAAAACAAAAAATCAACAGCTGCGTCATCAAAACGACACAGAAAGAAAGAAAAAAACGACACGCTGTTTTTTGCACATCAAAAAACGACACGTGTTTCTATATTTGGACCTAAGTTAGGCTCAATAACAGTTTCAAGCCACCAAGCACCAACCAAGGCACAAGCTAATTACAAAGACAGCATCAAACCGAGGGCTAAATCCGTCATTTCACCACCTCTTTGTCATCTATACCGTTCCCGGTTAAGCATAACTTCCACCATTAAATCATTCCAAGAATCAATAGGTCCAGGTAAACACCAATGAAGACAATCATTCTGAACATGAATCTGAGTCTGGTTCTTGTTCTTGATCTGACCAAAAGGATTTGGATATCTGTACGGACCAGGATGACCATCTGGTCGGAGAAGAGACATTGAAGTTGTGTCCAGTAGTCTAATCTTGGAATCAATGGTTTTATTAAACTCCTCAAGCTCTATATCACGCATAACATCATCAACATCTTTGAGCATACCATCTCCATTTCTAAACGGCATTGTTCTATTGCAGAAACCACCACTGTTCCATTCTCCATTCTCGAAATGATCAGGTGTTGTTGTTCTCAACAAAACCTGTGCTTTCTGGTTAAGTTGAGTCACAAAGTTTAGAACTAAACGGAGACCTTTACGGTAAGAGTATTCGTAACCAAGTTCTGTTAAGTTGTTTTTTCCTTGACAGTAATGGCAGCCAGTAATGGTGTTGTTTTCATGGAAAATTGAGGTTTTGAGGAACCATTTTCCACCGGAGATAACAACGTAGTCGAAATTGGTGTATTGATCTGTCCATTTCTGGTCTAATTGGTCAAGGTGAAGCTGAATGTCTGAGATGGAAACACCTTCCATGGTCTCAAAGGTTTCGGATTTGAGGAGAAATGGAGACCAAATCACTGATAGTGTGAAGTTATGTAAAGGGAATCTCCAGATCTTTGATTTGTATTCCTCGTCGTGGTATATTTCCTCTACTTCTTCTACCTTCAAGAACAAAGAAGGAACAAGATAAGCATAAGATCATTTACAGAGTTCCCAAGCTAAGTATTGTCTAAGATCCATGGATGATGCAATCAGATGAAACGGGGGAGATAATCAGGATATGATATTTACTTGAAATTCAAAAAAATTGACTTTAAATCCATTTTATTTCAAATTACAGTGATTCAAAAGGATGAGATCTATGGAAATTGACCTGAGAGAGAATGCAGAGGAGGGACTCAACATGGTTACGTGAGATGGAATCACCAATAAAAGCCCACCATTTGTGTCTAACTTGATCAAGAAACTCTTGAGGATTAAACCTTGGGATATCACAATCATGTGGTTTCCATCTCCATTGAAGGTAATTCACATCTGGCCTTCCATTCTTCAAGCAATTCTGATGAGCTTGGATATGACGGCAAGAGACATTAGTGTAAGCAGGACCTGATGAGTCAGGTACCCATTCTCCATTAAAGATATCACACTTTGTGCTACCTGCAAAAACGTTTCACACAGACATTTAATCAAACACTTGGTGAGCATAAAGCACTATCGATTACAATTCGCAGTGATTTAATTTCCATAAAATTAAACTTTTTTCTTTAATAAGATTTGATTGAAAAGGAAGAATCCAATTTCTTCACGTAACTTAGATTCTACTCTTTTTACAATCAATTCCTTGAATTTTGACTAATCACTGATCATTGACAATGATCTCTTACCATTTTGTGAAGCATTGTTGACGTTATCAACAGAGACTGGAGCTTGAGCAACAGTAGAAACAATGGGAAGAGGTTCCGTGCCTTCCGGCGAGGTTTGAAGATCGGGAAGTGGAGAGACGGTGGAATCGAAGATGAGAAATCGGTAAGCGAGACTAATCAGAAGGAAGAAAACGATTAATTTGACGAAAATTTGATTGCGTTGATGGGAAGAAACATATGGATTTCCTTCGATCTTCAAGCTCTTGGACACTAATCTCAATGTATCCATTGAAATTACAGAAAACCACTGAGATTTGTTGTTGTCGTTGAAAGCAAGAATCTTTTCATAGCAAACGAGTCATGACTCATGACAGAGAGGATATAGTTGTTTTCTTATTTTTTTATTTTCTAAATTAAAATTTATATGTTCTAATTTGTAGGCACTGTTTCCACTTTCTTATGTCGGTCGTATTATTAAAAAATTAAAGGCATCTTAATTGATTTTAGGGATTTTATAGATCTAAATAATAAAATTATAAAACAAATCTTAATTGTAAGACTATACATTACATTAAACACATGACAACGTTTTGTTTATTTCCATTAAAAATGTTCGATTTAAAAAGATTATTATACAATTAAAATCTATAAACATATTTTGTTTATCATAGAGTTGACGTATTTAATTTTGTTTGGCAAATTTACAAAAGAAAATAATTAAAAATTAAATGGATAATGTCATTATTCTGAAAGGTCCTACTACATTTATTTCTGAGTTAATTATTGGACCTCACACATTATAGCTGTAAATTAAAATATAAAAAACATTCTTCAAACAACATCAATTTCTGTAAAACATGATTATAATACAAAAATTAACGCCTTATAATGGTTTTCTATACATATTCGTAAAAAAAAAATTAAAATTCACCATTTCACATCCACAAAATATTATCCACAATATAACAAATAAACCCCATTTACATAAACCAAACGATTATCATTAACCGGACTGAAAATCCCAAACCGGGTCCGGTTTGCTTCAAAACCAAAATCACACTTTACAAATTAGTCAAAGAATTAAACCAAAGATTCAAGAGCTTCATGAAACTAAAGATCTTGGTACTCTCATGCCAAATCCATGTTTAACCTTCTCAATCCTGTTTCAAAATTCAACAAAAATTCAATTTTTAACCAATTCCGATCTCAAAAAAACCCAATTTTGTGTGTAATTTAGCTTACGTCGGGGCTAATTTTCCAAGAGAATCAAGTTCTTGACCAGAATCTCCATCAAGAACTCTTCCTGAGATATCAATAATGTAAGAACGGTTCTTTTCTCTAGGAAGACCTCTTTTTGCAAGAAGCTCAAGATCTCTTTCATGGAGTTCTCTGCCATTAACAGTGACTCCTGTGTTTCCTGCTCCACATTTATCTGGCATTGGACGACTAAACTCCTCAATAAATGGCTGCAACAAAGGAAGTTTCAACCTTTAAGAAGAAAGTTACAGAAACTCAAAGTAGAAGAAGTGAACTAAAGGTTTCAGTGTTCTTACTGGTATTATTCCAAGACATGGATTCCCCATTACACCCCAGAATCCAGCACGGTAATCATACCTGATCAGTTTCATAAAACATGTGTTTAGTTAAGTTCTTGTGTCTTGTTTTAAAGAC
This sequence comes from Aethionema arabicum, assembly GCA_000411095.1. Lineage (NCBI taxonomy): Eukaryota > Viridiplantae > Streptophyta > Magnoliopsida > Brassicales > Brassicaceae > Aethionema > Aethionema arabicum. The sequence goes on along the minus strand of KE151742.1, from coordinate 531,062 downwards.
AAAGATTTAGCATATGCTTACCAGTAGTTGCCAGCTTGAACTGGACCAGCTTGTTTCTCAGCTCTTATGACTAACTCTTCTGGTATCAAGTAACCATTCACCCAAACATCTAAGCATTGTGTTTGTATCTCTTCTTCACTTTCTTCATAAGAGTTTCTCTTTGTAATCTCTGAGAAACTATACTCACTCTCTTCTTTTTCATTTCTTGATCTCACCATTTCTTCTTTTCTTGAATCTTCAGATACTTCAGTGTTGGAATAACCGTTATAAGAAACCTCAGTTTCAGTAGCTATTGAGTCTTGTTTCATGTAGGATTCTTGCTTATTATACCCTAATTGCTGCATTCCATAAGCAAGTGCAGCTCTATTCACATTAGAGTACTCAAAAAGTTCAAGAAGATTAGAGTTTTCACCAGGTGCTGGCTCAGGAGTTTTCTCAACTTTAACAACTCTTCGTCGTACCGATTTAACAATAACCTCTTTTGATCTCTCTTCCTCATCTGAATGTTCACTAGACAATACAGGCTCCTTAATGTTCTTCAATATTACCTCTTCTTTTCTTGATTCCTCTACTGGCTTTGAGCTTTGATCTTCGATTTCAGAAACTCGGTTTGTTTCGACATTAAGAGAAGAGAAAACAAGCTTTTTATCAAGAATGGTGAAACTAATAGCCTCAGAACAACCACCACATTCCAGCTTTTGTTGCTTTTGTTGATATCCAAGAAGCTTTTTCTTAGGTAAGTAAAGCAACTCAAAGCAATTATCACAAGCTATAAATGGTGCACCGCCAGCTAAAGGATGACACCGACGAACATCAATGTCTAAATCAGCTTTCTGAGCAAACCCATCACCAAAAACACCATCAGATTCAGAAGCAATCTCACTTCTTAGCCTTGTGTGACCATAAACAGCTGAAGAACTTACTGAATCATTATACTTATGTGAAACAAAAGGTCCAGTTTTCTCAGCATATCTATTTGGTGTCAAGAGTCTAGGATCTTGTAACTGTGGTTCTAAGATATCAGGACCAATATCTACATATTGTCCTGGAGGATAAGGACGAGGGATTTGATTTTGGTATTGACTAGGAAACCAATTTTGAGGTCTTTGATGGATTGGGACGCCATAAGAGTCTCTAAAAGCTGCAACTTGAGGAGGATTATACATTCCATGAAGTGGAATTTGATAAGGAAAAGGCTCAAGAGGGTATGGATGGTAATAAGAAGGTCCATGGCCAGGGAAATTCATTTGTGATTGATCTGATTCTTTTGGACGGATGAGATGATTTTTGATGGAATCGAGTTTTCTTAGAAGCTCTGCTTGTTGTTGATCTGAATAGTGAATTTGATTTGTGTTCTTGGAAGATGAATCTGAATCGTCATTAGTTTCTTCCTTTTTTGAACTTCTTACGGATCTTTGAGACCCAGATCGTGAATTTGAGAATTCGTTGCTTTCTTCACTTGATTTCTCGACGTCACCGCCGTATGACTTCATCGGCAAATGTTTCCGACGAAGACTAATTTTCTAGGGTTTCGTTTGTGTAACTGCAACATTTAAATTAAAAACCCCAAAATTTAGATCAAATCAGCATTTCGTGGGTGTATTTCACCAATCTAAGCATTTTAAATTTGCGAATTTCAGCGATTTGAACGTAGTAATCGTGTAGAGCAAAATAATCCAGCAATGGAAAACCCTAATTTCTCAATGAAAAATCCTAATTTCTTATTCTAGTGTTTCTGGGCACAGCCAAAATCAATGAAAGAATAACTTCTATATTTTGCAATTTCAAGAAAAAACAAGTAATTAAACAGATCAGGAAGACGAAGAGCAGCGTTACCGGAGTCTGGCTTCCGGCGGCGGAGTTAGATGAGAGAAGGGGGCATTTTGTGGCGATCTCCGGTGGAAATAGCTTGATAGGAGAAGCAATCAAATTAATCATTGACGGAGCCATTTTTTAACAAAATAATTTTTGAAATATTCAAAGGAATTTAAATAATCAAAAAGCCTGTTCTTCGTTACTTTAGTTTTTTTTTCTCGCGCTTTGCTTTTTTTTCCCGGGAAAATTGTCAGGAGTTTTAAAATTTTATTTTTAGGTTTATCAATTAAATTTCGAAAATACCAAAATTAAATTGACGGTATAAAAAACCAAAATTAATGATCTTTTTCCCCCAAATATTGCTAGTTTATATAAAATATATTATTAATTTTATTATATAAGTTACTTGTTGGAGGTACATTACTGATTAATAATTTAAGTAATAAATCATATATGCATATTCACATATATTTTTTAATAAAAAATAATCTGAAAATACACAAATATAATTATTAAAATACATTATTTGATATAGTACAAATCAAGACGTGCTTAATGCTTATAACTACTGCTGTTTTATGGTATTAAAAATTAAAATAAATCAATACTTGCAAGTAATAAATAGTATAAGGAAAAATTTATGCTAAATTATTATGTAGCTGTAAAGTACGGAAGTATTGACTTAAATTACGGAAGAAAATTCATTGGCATACAAAAACTTTTAAATTAAATGTAGCTGTAAAGTATAATATTGTAATAAAGTTTACTATCAACTTACAAGACGTTGATTACGATTAGGGCCAACTTCTTATTCAACGTTGACCTATTCTATTTTATACCAAAAATGTCACATAAAATTATAAAAATATATTATTTTATATTATTAACAATTTTATTGTAAAATCGGAAATATTCAAAATGTATATCACATAATAAGTAAGTTTAAAGCCTTAAACTATAATAAAATAGTATACAATGTATAGAAATGTTATGTTCCTTCTGATTTTTAATATAAAGTGTTTTAACTAAATTTGTTTGTTTCAAATTATAATTTTTTTTAGATTTTTTTTTTTTGCCGTCATTTTTTTTGGAATTTGAATGCATAAAAAGTAACATATTATAATAATATTTCTATTTTTATTTGAGTGCAATCATTATCAGAAAAATAAGATTAATATCACTGAGTCAAAGTCAACAGATATAAATTGACAAAAAGGTAATCTCTAAATGGGCCGATAAGGCCCATATTTCGCCCTGAATCTGATGACTCGTCAAGTGGTATAAAACGACAGTAACAGAATGAGGGACCTTATGGTAATTTCGGAATCATTAATAAGATAGAAGCGATAGCTCTTAGCGAGGAGATTAAAGGCCACGCGCTTATCGAAGCGTGCGATAACAGCACACTCTTGGCTGTAGTACAAAAGGAAGCGTCAGTGATCAAAACGCCGCCATTCTCCATACCTAATTTAATCAGTGTCCGAGGGAGATTCCGTTAGAGAAACGCGGCGATTCTTGTTTTATTTCCGGAGGAGAATCGTTAGGGTTTGTTTGTAATTGGTAGATCGGAGATTTCGAAACTCTGAGGAAATCTAATTAGCCATTTCGACGTTTGATTCCACGGCGATTGCGATTTTTTTTGTTACTGTTCTGTTTGATATAGTCGCCGGTGGTGGTACTTTTATTGATGGCGTCGGAGGATGCGAATACCACGGAATCGACTGTTTCAAAGATTGTTAATCTGGCGGAGGAAGCGAAGTTGGCGAGTGAGGGTGTTAAAGCTCCGAGCCACGCCATCGTCAGCATCTGCAAGTCTCTAATCGCTGGTGGCGTCGCCGGTGGAGTGTGAGTTGTCTCTTCGCTCTTTACTTTTGGTTATTTTCTGGCGGAAATCGGGAAATCGAAATGTAGAAAGAACCTTTTTAGATCCGTGGTGCATGCCAGTTTTGAAAAGTATAGGAATAAGTTTCTGGCCATTGACTTAGAATAGTTAATACAGATACAAGGACAAAAAGAATTTATCTGATTTCGGGTGCTTAATGTCATTGACACATTAAGAAAGAGTAGGCCTAGTGTACTTCACTTCAGCATTGGACCATTGCTTTACATTCTAGGCATATAATTTTTGTGTCATATGATTGCTTCTCATTGGTGATGCGCTTTCAATCAGGTCACGAACTGCAGTTGCACCCTTGGAAAGGATGAAGATATTGCTTCAGGTATTGTTCTTCCTTGGTAGCTGTATATTGGAATCAATAAGTGTCATTTCAAAATCCTCAACCTGTATATTGTCAATATGTAGGTCCAAAATCCGCATAGCATAAAGTATAATGGAACAATCCAAGGGTTGAAATATATATGGAGAACCGAGGGATTTCGTGGACTGTTCAAAGGGAATGGTACTAATTGTGCCCGTATCGTACCAAACTCCGCTGTCAAATTCTTCAGCTATGAGCAAGCTTCGAAGTAAGATGTCTAACGTCTTTACTATTTTCAAGATGTCTTACCTGTTTGTTATTCTCTGTTTCCTTTAGTCTCGAAAAAGGTGATATCATATTAAGTCACTCGATTCACTCAAAAAATTTCTCTAGTTGCATTAATAGTTGACTCTTCTGTTTTTCTGTTTTACATTTATCTTTGTTTAATTTTTGCGCTTTCTCTCTGTTAGGGGCATACTATACATGTATCGGCAGCAGACAGGGAATGGTAAACTGGTTTTTCTATATGATTTTTTTAATTCTCAATTTCTTCTGTTCATCACTTTAGGCTGTAACTGGTAAGCAAATTAGTAGTCTCTTGATTCATTTAGTAACTCACTAGTTGACCTAAAAGATGTGGAAAAAAAAGTGGTTTCATGCTGAGCTGGGTTAAAGCAAAACTGAATTACTAGGGAAGAGCTTCCAAAACTAAGTTTAAGCAAGTATATTGCTTTTAAGAATGCCAGTTGCAGCCTAGGATTATTTTGCTTCTAAATCCCAAGGATCTATGTTGAACTCAAATACCATGAGTCTTTTGCACCGATGGTGCAATAGGGCTCTCTCATTTAGAGTTCTCTGGATCATGGGTTTATTATGCCTCTTCTACAGAAAATGCTCAACTCACTCCTGTTCTACGGCTTGGAGCTGGTGCAACTGCTGGAATAATTGCTATGTCTGCAACTTATCCGATGGATATGGTCCGTGGAAGGCTAACTGTCCAGGTAACTTTTGTACCCTAGTTTGTGTCTGCTGGAGCCTCATTTGTCATATTGTAACTCTGTAAACATCGGTACATGCTCTTTTCACAGACTGCAAATTCTCCATATCAATATAGAGGAATTGCCCATGCTTTGTCAACTGTGCTGCGGGAGGAAGGTGCACGAGCCTTGTACCGTGGTTGGCTTCCATCAGTGATTGGAGTTGTAAGTCTTGTTCGTTTCTCCATTAAGTTATTCGTTTCTCACCTCCTCTACTAAACTCAGTAGTAGAATTTGACCACTTTATAAGACCCTTTATCTTTTATGCTCTGCAGGTACCATATGTGGGCTTAAACTTTGCAGTCTATGAATCTCTAAAGGACTGGCTAGTTAAAGACAATCCATTTGGCCTAGTACAGGATTCTGAACTAACTGTAACAACAAGACTTGCATGTGGTGCTTTTGCTGGAACAATAGGCCAAACAATTGCTTATCCCCTTGATGTTATACGTAGAAGAATGCAAATGGTCGGGTGGAAAGATGCTTCTTCTGTTGTTACTGGTGATGGAAGAAGCAAAGCTTCTCTTGAATACAATGGCATGATTGATGCATTCAGAAAAACAGTTCGTCATGAGGGCTTTGGAGCATTGTACAAGGGTTTGGTCCCCAATTCTGTGAAGGTTTGTCAAAACTTCTAGATTTATGAATAAACTTGTTATAGATGCCTGTGGCTTAGAGTTTGCAGTATTACGAGATATAACTGCTTTTCACTGTTATCTTTGAGTCTCAACTTTTTGACTATTCTATTGCATGCGTTCCAGGTAGTGCCATCCATTGCGATTGCATTTGTGACATATGAGGTGGTCAAAGACGTTTTAGGAGTTGAATTTAGAATATCAGACTGAAGCTTGGATTAGTCATCTGTATTTCTTCGCTACACCTTATATTTTGCAGCCGACAAGAGTAGCTAAACTTCTGCAAAAGCTTTGGGATTATATTTTGGTTTGGCTTGCTGTCTACCTCTTTCCTTTAATTGAGATAAAAAGTGTAGCGTCTAGCTACTAGTTCAATAAGTTTTGTCCCAAACATTATGAGCCTATCTGTAGGAACTCGGTAAAAGATTTTATTGTTTTGAAAGACTTGTGTTTACTGGAGCTTATGTTACAATAGGGGTTATCTTTTGATGTCAAGTACTCTGTTGAACTCTGTATCATATGCAACATTTCAGGTAAAAAATAACTCATCTATATGATTTTGTCGTGTATACACTAACTTTTTTGCAGACTACGGAAGCTAAAGTTTGAAAAGGAACCTGTGGAGTTTGAGTTGAGGTAAGTCTGTAGATTCCCATGTAAACTACTGCAGGAGCTTAGTTTCAATCTCACAGTAATCCACAGTGGGAGCTGGGTTCAAAGCTAGAAACCTTTTGATGTATCGGAGGATTCTACTTATCGATGATAAGGTCGGTAATTGATTTGGGTTAGCATCTTTTTGTCAGGTTTTTAACGAATTTAGGTTAATAAAAAGGAAAAAGCGGTCTCTCCCTAGCCCCTAATGTTTCTACTCATCTTGTCTCCTTGCAGGTGGCTATCTTCAAATGGTACTTTGCTTGTTAGAAGCTCAAAGCAAACCTTTTCTCCTGAAGAACATTGAATAGACTCCACCGGTCTCTCGAATCTCCTGTAGAAACCTGACGTCATTAAGATACTCTCTCCCGAACTTCCAGGTAAACAGTTGCGAGTCATTTCATTGCTTCATATACTTATTAGAATACATCAATCATTTCATTGCTTCATATAATTACCATGTTGCCCATAGCTTTCTTTACTATTTTAATGTCATTCAATGATAGACTGAGTTGAGAAAACCTCTTGAGACTTGTTTCAACACGTGAGCTGTCTTTAATAGGTGTTTCACTATCTTTCAAGAACAACATTGTAGCAAAAAGCAGTAAAAGATCCACATTTGTATTCCAAATCAATCTCACAATTGACCAAACTGCAAAAACCCATCTCAAAAACCAACTCTTATTGCTTTGTGACGACACCGTTTTGCGACTTTTCAAGTCAGGAACCGTAGGAAATGTTTCAGGATCTGATGCTTTTTGAGTACAAGCTACTAAAAGAGACATTAAAGAGATTCCATCTCCTAAAGAATGATGAGTTCTTGTAACAACTACTGATTCTGCATAAGATATTTTCACTAAAAGAGACATTAAAGAGATTCCATCTCCTAAAGTGGTGTCTCTCTCTCTATCTCTCGTCTTTTACATTCAAAATTGTCTGACACCTTTTAACCACACTACATTTATAATATAGAGTTGTGAAAAGTGAGAGAATCTCTGATGAATTTATTTCTCTTTTCTTCTACACGTTTTACAGTCTGATATATTTATAAACAATATGGTTAGTGGATACAAATTATTTACAACCATATGATATTTATATATATAATTTGATTTGATTGATTTTATTGTTTCGTTATTAAATGTTTTGTCGTCTGATATTAATTAAAACAATATCTTATTACAAAAATGGAGTGTGTATAATATATACTTATTTTGGTGATGGTTGTTTGTCTTGATTTGGATCAATATAATTTATTAAATAATCTACAATTATAGTATGTAAAATTGAAATGGGCTTCAATCGTTTGGGTTTGAGAAAATAATATTTAAATGTAATTACATTTAAGTTAGTTGGGCCAAGAGAAACCCATATGAGAATACACGTCAAAAAGGCCCATTAATATGTACGTGCATACTAAAAACAAACCCACGCGCACCAAAGTCGCGTTGAGCGCGTTACGCTTATTTCCCTGGACTACAGTCCAACGAGTTTGGGGATTTTTGCATAAATATAATACATAGAGGTTTTAGAGCGCGGGAGCTCTGATTTCGGCTGATTTAATTTAATAATTATTTCCATTGTGATTTTTTTAATATCTACATTTTTTTTAACCCCAATGATATCTACATATACTTCGATTAAATATCATTTTTTTTGGTTCGCTTTATCTCATATCTCGTGGCAGATAAAATATCGTTTTTTTCCATAAAATAGCGTATTTAAAAAAAATGTAGATACATATATAATTATATATATAGATAATTAGATATAGATCTATATTCTTTTTTTTTTTTGTTAAAAATAGATCTATATTCTTCCTATTTTGATGTTGTTTAATGTCTTGTATTGAATAAAAAGAGTAAATATTTGATCATTTGGCCTGTGCTTTATTAGTCACCTCATTGAGTAACCCTTTTTCTGAGAGAGCAGCTTTCATATTTTTCAAAGACTCTTCAATATCATCACAAAGCTTATGAGGATCAGTTATAACCGTTGGATCAACGGCTAACATCACAACCATCTTCTCCGCATAACTCAAGAAATGAATCACCAATGCCTATCAAACACACACAAGACCACAACCTTATATAGATATGTGGGTTCGATATTTCAATAGCAAAAAATGAAACTTAAATTTTTTCGCTATATTTGAGATTGATATTTCAATAGCGAAAAAATGAAACTTATTTTTTTTTTCTTATAATAATGGTAAATATATTATTTAGGAACTCTGGCGGATGTTTCACCCGACTTGCCTCAAAATCAGCCCTAGCTACAAAACCATCCGCGGAGGTAGGTTATGGGGAGGAGACCAATTGACCCACGAGAATATAAAAAATTATATCGTTAATTTTATTCGATAATTGAAATTGACCCACGTCTAAGTTTTTTTTCTCACTCCCGTAAATCTTTTTAATGAAATTTAGGTACTTATTTTAATATTTCAAAAAATGTTATGACACCCGTAAATATTTTTTTTGACTCCGTCACATGCTACAACATTTGCATCAATATATATATATATATATATATTAATAGCTAAACATAATAAAAAAACAAAAAGAAAAGAGAAGAGAAGAAAGAAACATACATATTGTGAGGGTGCGTAATTGGTTATAGCTAAATAAGAAATAGGATGATCAAGGAAACACACTTGTTCACTTGGGCCTATGAGATTTGAAACACATGTTGTTGTGTTCAATATTAATGGTCTTATTAGTGCTGTTGCTACCTGCATATATATTCCACCCACAATAGTTTCTTTCACAATCTTAAATAAATTAACACCAAAGTATATAACTTTGAACCCATTAATATATATATAAATGTTACCTTGGGTCCAAATATTTTGACGGTGAAATTGGTAAGAAAAAACCCAAAAAGTGCATGAAGAGAGTGTTTCTTTCGATCCATTACTGATTTAGCTTTGGTTAGATGAACCAATGGATCGGTTTGTAATTGAATAGAGCATGGGAAAGCAATAAATCCCACTCTATTTCCCCATCCATATCTTGATCTCTTAGCCATCATAGCTTCCAAAGGCTTCCATGTATATATATAAAACTTATATTCAGTACCGGCTTAATCAGGGAGGGAGACAAGGGGTGCGACTGCTCCGGGTCCACTAAATAAAGAGACCATAATTTTTTTCTTTTTTCGTCATATAAGTTTTTTTTTTCTCTCTATATGTTTTAATATTATTAATTTTTTAAATTTAAAACTGACCAAAAAAGTAACATTTAGCTTGATGCGACCCATATATTTTTTTTTTTTTTGTATAAAGGGGTTCATGACTAACAAAATGTTTTGCTTAGGTTTAGAAGATCCATAACTAAAGAAATATTTTGTTTAGCTTTAGGCAAGAGCAGTCCATAACATAGGATCCAAAATTCTGAATATTTTTTTATAAATTTAATTAAAATTATTAGTGGAATCAAAGTCGGGTTTTAGGGGGCCTATGACTAAAGAAAAATATAGCTTCTAGGACTTTTTTTTTTTTGCACCGGGAACAATATTATACTCAAACCAGTACTGCTCATATTTATATATTCAGTTTCCGGAATTTTAAGTCCATTTTTTAGATTTAAAATATATTCCACTAACCTGGATCCCAATGTCTGACCTCACATTGACTGCAACACAAATACGAACTCGTAATCCACGTGGAATATTGTTTTGATTTGGTATCGACGATCCATCTTTTGCATTCAACTTCCCTACACAACATATATATACATATATTTTAGACATTTGAAATCTAATACTAACATTATAAACATATATACACACATATGTTTACCATATGCTTCATTGAGATAGCGACATAGAGCGGCTTGTGTAACTCCAAGTAAAACATCGTTGATAGTCTAGCCATGTCCATAAGATTAAATAAAACACAATCAAACATAACAATTATTAAAAACCATAGTTAAAAACGTAATGAAAATTACCATGTTGCCCATAGCATTCTTGACTATTTTAATGTCATCCATTGAGAGAATTCGACGAGAAAACCTCTTTAAACTCCTTTCAACACGTGAATTATGTTTCAAAACTGTCTCACTATCCTTCAAGAACAACATAGTCGCCAAAAGCAACACAAGATCCACAATAGTATTCCAAATCAATCTCAAACTTGACCAAACTGCAAAAACACATCTCAACAACCAATTCTTATCATAATTAACCGCTACTTTGCGATGTTTCAATGAAGAAACTGTAGGTAATGTTTCAGGATCTGATGCTTTTTGTGTACAANTCACTATCCTTCAAGAACAACATAGTCGCCAAAAGCAACACAAGATCCACAATAGTATTCCAAATCAATCTCAAACTTGACCAAACTGCAAAAACACATCTCAACAACCAATTCTTATCATAATTAACCGCTACTTTGCGATGTTTCAATGAAGAAACTGTAGGTAATGTTTCAGGATCTGATGCTTTTTGTGTACAAGCTACTAAAAGAGACATTAGAGACATTCCATCTCCTAAAGAATGATGAGTTCTTGTAACAACTATTGATTCTGCATAAGATGTTTTCACTTTGAGAATGTGAATATCCCATAAAGGTCTTGTTTTGTCTAAAGGAAGAGTTGAGAGATGTGAAAGATAGTCATTAACAAAGCTTTCTCCATCTTCACCAATCTCTTCAAGATCTATCTCCGGTACATACACATGTTCATCTACATTCACTTCTGTCTTTATCCACCGCTTACCATCATCTGACTGTACATAAAAGTTTTATAATCATTAAAAAACAATTGGCAATGTGTAGAGTAGCTCATACACTTATATATTACTCGTTTAAGTTGGTAACAATAGTTAGCAAAATAAAAAACAATAAAAAGGATTAAATACGAAACTTTTTGTATTTGAAGTTATATATTTTTTTGTTAAAAATGATATATTTCTTGTTAAAATTTATATAATTTCTTGTCAAAATTTTGTGAGAATTTTAATATACTTACAAGTTTGCTAGAGAAACGAGGATGTTTGGAAACATTGAGCTTCAAGGCAGATAAAATGAGTTCATGAGTTATGTTGGTTTTGAAGCCAATAACGGTGAGGATGCAGCTGTATGTTCCCGGCGAGTGGAATACACGCGCCTCCGGACTGAGTAGCTCTTCTTTGTTCTTTGTCATAATTTAAGTATATAAGTTTGATATATTGGTCTTCTCTCTGACTCTCACATTCAATATATCTGATCATGATCACCTCTATTCTCTGTATATTTATAGTAAAGTCCACACTGCATTTATGATTTATAGTTTTTCTCTAATTTATTAAAAAAAAATTCTTATTAAATGTTCTTTTGTCTGATATTTATAATAGCTCACCTATTTTGCTGATGGTTAGTTGTCTTGCTTTGAATAAAATAAATTATTGAATAATTGCATATTATATTAATAATATATTTAGATAATTCTATAAAAATAATTCTATATTTTGAGAAAACAATATTTACGCGTAAGTTATGGTTAGATATTTAATTGTTTATATATACGTGTGAAGATGAAGTCATTAAATAAAAGGCCCATTCAAAAAAATAATAATAAATAAAAGGCCCATTCGAAAAAATAATAATAAATAAAAGGCCCATTAAATACGAAGAACAAACTCACGCGCACCAAAGTCGCGTTGAGCGCGTTACAGGCTTATTTCCCTGGACAGTCATTTAAATAAAATACATTTTAAAGTCATTTATTTAGTTTCTCAATAATTTTAATATAACGACTTAAAAATATATATATATACCCAAGTAAACAATAAAAAAATTGTACGTACTTAATATTTCACTAATATATTTTTTTATCCTGTTTATCTTTTTTTTATAAGTTAATTTTCATGATATATTTTTATTAAACTTGTAACATTACAATTACAATTTTTTAGTATTTAGTTTTGAAATATTAGTTTAAAATATTTGTCTAATCCTATATAGTTTTTAATATGATTACATTTTTTTCTCTCAATATGATTACATTTATGTTTGGTTTAATCTATTTAGAGTTTTATTTAACCCTTAAATAAATATATTTATATATATTCTTGATCCGAGGTCGGACTACGTCGAGCCAACGATCCAATGACCCAACAAACTTTTCGGTTCACATTTCAGTCCGGTTTTTAAAACACTGCTTTGAACACCATTGAAGTTCGTAACTCTTATGCTTCCTAACTCCCAACAGTAGTATGTAGATCACTTGGGGCGTCGTTGAGTAACCCTCTCTCTGAGACAACAGCTTTCATATCTTTTAACGATTCCTCAATGTGATCACAAAGCATATGAGGATCAGTTATAACCGTTGGATCAACTGCGAGCATCAAAACCATCTTCTCCGCATAGCTCGAGAAATGAATCACCAATGCCTATCAAATATACACAAGTCACAACCATATATATAGAGAAAAAAAATAAAATAAAACCACAAAAGAAAAAAAAATGCCCCGATCCACCTTATCTATAAATGCCCTAAATTATTAGGATGTTCGAAAAATATCTTTATTTCTAGTTAGGGCCGACCTTGGGCCAAATTATACCAGCGTCCGAATCGTATATTTACCATTATTAATTTTTTTTTCTATATAAAAATGCGTTATTAGCCACAAATTTGGGGAGTATCTAATCGTAGCAAATGCGTTATTAGCCACGGAAAACGACTATTCGGCCACAAATATTCCGTGGCTTTCCAACTGTTTTCTTGTAGTGCATGTCTCTGTACTTTCAGGGTTGGTCGTGTCTCTAGTACGTAATAGGGTATTTTTGCAAAAAGACTTTTAAAACCCTAAAAAAGAAACATATTTATTCGTTCATTATTTTTTTTTATAAGAGATGATTCATTTTGTTCATCTAAATTAATTTATTTTATGCATCCATTTTTTACTTTTTATTCATTTCCATGATCCCTATTTGGAATCCCTTGGAATCATATATATGTATATATATATATATATATATACCTGTTGTGAGAAGGAGTAAACGGTTAGAGCTATGAAAGAAATAGGATGGGAATGGAAAAAGACTTGTTGAGTGGGGCCAGTAATGTTTGAAACAAATGTGGTTGTGTTTTTTGCTAATGGTCTAATTGTTGCTGCTGATACCTGCAGAAATCCCATTAATTGCTTAACTTTTAACTCTATATATGCATATATATATATATATATATATATGTGTGTATAAATTAAATGTACCTTGGGTCCAAATATTTTGACGACCAAGTTGTTAATAAAAAAGCCAATTAGTGGATGGAGAGAGTGTTTCTTCCGGTCCATTACGGATTTAGCTTTGGTTAGATAAACCAATGGGTCTTTTTGTAATTTAATAGAGCATGGGAAAGCAATAAAACTTAACAGGTTTCCCCATCTACACCTTGATCCCTTAGCCATCATAGCTCCCAAAGGCTACATTTATTATTCATATATAACTTATATATATCTTCAATATATATATATTTCCCCATTTTAAGTATTTTTTTTAGATTTAGATTTTAATCGAAATTAATGCTATTCTTTTTTTTTTTACATCTATAAACCACAAACTAAGTTCATTAACTTTATGGTCTATAAGATGGTCACATGAAGTAAACTAAAAATTAGAATAGTCAATTATCAACTAGATTATCTTGCTCTTGCAACTGAAATGCTATTTAACGAGAAGAATTTGTGTGAATAATTTCAATTTATTATATTTCTTTTAATGTTAACTATTTACGATGAAAAAACAATCAGTAAAATTTTGATTTATTCAGCTAATTCATTCAATTATGTTTAAAAAATAGAGTAATTATTATTCTTAATTTTTTTCAACCTATAAATAATAAATGAATCATCATTATTTATATTTCCATTTTTTTTCTAACACTTTTCAGTCTTTTCTTCGTTCAACGTTTTAATTTTATTCATTTTTTCGATATATGTTGCTACCAGTTGGTATTTAAAAGCTTCACTAACCTGGACCCCACTTTCCGACCTTACATTGACTGCAACACCAATACGAACTCGTAATCCACGTGGAATATTGTTTTCATTCGGCATCGACGACCCATCTTTTGCATTCAACTTCCCTGAACAACATTCATATATATATATATATAGACATTTGAAATTAATTAATACAAAAATTGAACAAATATATAGTATATATGTTTACCATATGTTTCATTGAGATAACGGCATAGAGCGGCTTGTGTAACTCCAAGTAAAACATCGTTGATAGTCTAGGGCCACGATTAAATACTTCAAGTATATATATAAATAAACCCTAACTAAAAACGAATTAGAAGATAGATGCAATTAATTAATTACCATATTGTTCATAGCTTTCTTTACTATTTTGATGTCATCCATTGAGAGAACTCTGTGAGAAAACCTTTTGAAACTCCTTTCAACACGCAACCTATCTATCAGAGGTGTCTCACTATCCTTCAAGAACAACGCAGTCGCGAAAAGCAGAGCAAGATCTACAAAAGTATTCCAAATCAATCTCACAATTGACCAAACTCCAAAAACACATCTCAAAAACCAACTCTTATTGCTGTGTAACGACACCGTTTTGCGATGTTTCAAGGAAGAAACAGTAGGTAATGTTTCAGGATCTGATGCTTTTTGTGTACAAGCTACCAAAAGAGACATTAAAGAGATTCCATCTCCTAAAGAATGATGAGTTCTTGTAACAACTACTGATTCTGCATACGATGTTTTCACTTTGAGAATGTGAATATCCCATAAAGGTCTTGTTTTGTCTAAAGGAAGAGCTGAGAGATGTGAAAGATAGTCATTAACAAAGCTTTCTCCATCTTCACCAATCTCTTCAAGATCTATGTCTGGTACATAAACATGCTCATCTACATTCACTTCTGTCTTTATCCATCGCTTACCATCATCTGACTGCACATTAACGTTTCGTTGTTACCAAAATTTATTTATTTTCTGTTATAACTCATGATTATGTATATTTTTCGAAAAAAATGGAGTAATTTAAAAATTTTATGGATTATAACATATTTAGCATAGTTACCAAAGTTAATTTATGTGTTTTATAGATTTTTGTGTGAGAATGTGAGGACTTACAAGTTTGCTAGAGAAACGAGGATGTTTTGAAACGTTAAGGTTCAACGTTCATAAAATGAGTTGAGGAGTAATGTTGGTTTTGAAACCAATGATGGTGAGGCATGTCGAACCAATGTTAAGGTTCAATGATTTAGTTGCAGGCATGTCGAACCAATGTGACATCGGACTCAACGGCTCTTCTTTGTTATTTGTCATTTAAGTATAGTTCTCTTCTCTCTCACTCTCACATTCAATGTCTCATCATAACATCTTCTGTATATATATAGCAAAGTCTACACTCATGCATTTATGATTTTTTTTGGTAATTTATTTGATTTTTTTTTCTTATTAAATGTTGGTTAGTCTCATATTTATAAACAAAAGCTCACTGGAAAAAAAATGTTGTATGTATTATATATTTTTTTTTTTACAACATCAATGCAACTTAGAAATCCGGTTCAATAGGCAAAAACCGTAAGGGTTCAAACCTGAATGTTAAAAATATTACAGAGAATTATATATATATATATATATATATTTTTCTATATATGTTCCTATTTTGCTGATGGTAGTTGTCTTGGTTTGAAGAAAAATAATTCATTGAATAATTGCATAGTATATTAATAATATATTTAAATAATAGTATAGACAATAATAATAATAGTATGTAATGAAATGGGTCCAATCGTTGGTTGGGAAGAAAGAAAACATATTATATAGGGATGGCTGTGTTTTGGCTCCCAAACTATCACGATTTCGTGTGATAGCTCCCAACCTATTTTTATACCCAAAAAATCCTCCAACCTATGAAAACTCCACGAAATGGCCCTCCCGTCACTGTTCCGTGACGGAACCATTAGTGAGGGGTCATTTCACCAATTTTTCNGGATTTTTTTGGTATTAAAATAGGTTGGGGGTTATCACACGAAATCATGATAGGTTAGGGGTCAAAGCACAAAATGACTTATTTTTATTATGCACTTCAACTTTAAAAAAAAATTATATTCGGTAATTTTGATACATAACTGTAAGACCTATAAATTTATTTTATTGGTCTAAAGCTAAAAAAATTTGGTTATATAGTTTGAATGCATTATAAAAAGTAATTTACTAACAAAATTGATTTCATCTCAATAAAACAACCATATCTAGTTTTTTTTTATTATTTTGATATATGTTTTTCTACAAAAAGAATTTTAAATTAATAAATTATAATTCAAATTTAAAGTAAAAAAATATACTTATCTATATGTGTGATCATGCTTTTTTATATTAAAATTATCTTAATATATAACATAAATTAAATATTTTAGGTTATTATATATTTTACAAAATTTATTTAGACTTATTGTTGATATGCTNATATATATATATATATATATATACGTGAAAATGAAGTCATCCCTTAAATTAAATATGTACATCCATGCGAAGAACAAACTCACGCGCACCACATTCGCGTTACGTTTAAAGTCCATAATTCTATGACATATTATTTTCCAAATTATAAATAATCATGAATTATGATCCATAAATTTTTCACGTTAACCAATTTTGTCTGAAATACACATAACTCTAAGTTATAACTCACCAATATTCTGTTAGATGATTATTATTTGAAAATATAACTAATCATGAATTATAACTGATAAAATTTCCAAATTAACCAAATTTTCAAAAGTACACATATTCATGGTTATAACCCACAAACTTTTCAAAATAAACAATTTTTAAAAGCACACATAATCACAAAATTTTTAAATTAACCAATATTTTTCTAAAATACACATCATCATGGGTTATAATCGATGAATTTGCCAAAATTACAAAATTTTCAAAAATACTATAATCTTGATTGTAACCCATAAAATTTTCGAATTAAGCAATTTTTACAAAATATTTATAATCATAGATTATAACTCACCAATTTTTCAAATTGATCAATTTGAAAAAAATCACAAAATCTTAGGTTATATAGCCGAGAAAATAATTAAAATGATTATTTTTTAAAAAATATAACTAATCATAGATTGTAACTCACAAAATTTCTAAATTAACCAATTTTTCAAGAATACACATATTCATGGGTTATAGCTAACAAAATTTAAAAAAATACACATAATCAATGGTATAACCCACAAATGATTCGCATTAACCATTTTTTTTTCTAAAATACACACCATATAACCCACCAATTTTCAAAATTACAAATTTTTAAAAATATTTATAATCATGGATTATAACTCAAAATTTTAAAAATTAACCAATTTTAGGAAATTACACAAAGTCATAGGTTATACCCACAAAATTATTAAAATAATTATTTTAAAAAGATATTAATTAATCATATTGATTGAAACTCACAAAATTTCCAAGTTAGCCAATTTTTAAAAAATTCACATATTCATGGGATATGGCCCAAAATATTGTCAAATTAACCAATTTCTAAAATTTTAAAAATATTTATAATCGTACAACCCACAAAAATTAAAAAAAAAAATTCATCAAGAAAATCATAATCATAGGATATAACCCACAAACATTTAAATATTTCCATTTTTACAAAAAAAAATATAATCAAGGGTTATAACCCACAAAATTTTAAAATTAACCAATTTTTTCAAGACTACACATAATCATGGGTAACCCACAAATATTTTCAAATAATTATTTTTTCAAAACAAATACATAATCATTAATTATATAACTACCAAATTTTTAAAAATAACCAAACTTTCAAATATACACATAATCATGGGTTATAATCCACAATTTTTAAAAAAAAATACATAATCTTAGATTATAACCACACAAAATTTTAAAAATAACCTATTGTTTAAAAAAAAAACATAATCGTGGATATTATTATTCTATCATATAGTTGTTTTTTCAAAGAATTTATTATAGATATTATTTTTATTAATTTATTACTCTGTTTTTTCCCACATTATTATTACGTTGTTGTATTGATATGTGATTGACGTTTTGTATTATACGATGTTTAACCAAGTATATATACATATCAAATATATCACTCACAATAAAAATAAATAGAGAAAAAAAAATGAAAATAAATATTTTTTTATAAGATAAGCGGCAAAACGATCCCCACCGTGCTTTAAAACTTGTAAATATTAAATTTATACACCTAACATGGGCTTTCGCTTGCCAACCAACTTACGAGTAAATACTTTTTTTTTTAAAATATCATTTCTCTAAACCAACTTTTTTTTTTCACATGTTGGTCATAAAGTCAGTTTTACTAGCTGAACACAAATAAAATGCAACATTCCACTACTTGTTGGATATGAACCTGAGTGCCTAGATATCAGAGAAAACCGACTTATCAATTACGCAAACCATCCCATTTTATTATACTATTATTTAAATATATAATTATAATATGCAATTATTTAATGGATTGTTTTTTATTCAAACCAAGACAACTAACCATCAGCAAAATAGAAACATATATATATATATACAACATTTTTTCAATGAGCTATTGTTTATAAATATCAAATGAAAGAACCTTTAATAAGAATATATATAAATTAACCAAAAGATTAGCTATATATCATAAATGTAATGTGGACTTTAACTGTATATATTGAATGTGAGAGTGAGAGAGAATACTATACCAAACTTTACTAAAATGACAAAGAACAAAGATGAGCCGCTCAGTCCAATGGCGCATTGGTTTCAATCGCCGGGAACATATTGCTGCATCGTCACCATCTTTGGTTTCAAAACCATCATAACTCCTCAACTCATTCTAACTGCTTTGAAGCTCAATGTTTCCAAACATCCTCGTTTCTCTAGCATACTTGTAAGTCCTCAAATTCTCACAAAAAAAAAATATATAAAACATAACTATTATATGTGCTAAATATGTTATAACCCATAAATTTTTTAAATTACTCCATTTTTTCAAAAAATATACATAATCATGGACTATAACAAAAAAAAAAGAATTGGTAACAACGAAACCGTTAATGTGCAGTCAGATGATGGAAAGCGATGGATGAAGACAGAAGTGAATGTAGATGAACATGTGTATGTACCAGACATAGATCTTGAAGAGATTGGTGAAGATGGAGAAAGTTTTGTTAATGACTATCTTTCACATCTCTCAACACTTCCATTAAACAAAACAAGACCTTTATGGGATATTCACATTCTCAAAGTCAAAACTACTTATGCAGAATCAGTAATTGTTACAAGAACTCATCATTCTTTAGGAGATGGAATGTCTCTAATGTCTCTTTTAGTAGCTTGTACACAAAAAGCATCAGATCCTGAAACATTACCTACAGTTTCTTCATTGAAACATCGCAAAGTAGCGGTTAATTATGATAAGAATTGGTTGTTGAGATGTGTTTTTGCAGTTTGGTCAAGTTTGAGATTGATTTGGAATACTATTGTGGATCTTGTGTTGCTTTTGGCGACTATGTTGTTCTTGAAGGATAGTGAAACACCTCTGATAGATAGGTTGCGTGTTGAAAGAAACCTGAAGCTGTTTTCTCACCGAATTCTCTCAATGGATGACATTAAAATAGTCAAAAAAGCTATGAACAACATGGTAATTATCATTACGTTTTTAATTATGGTTTAATACTTTTTATGTTCAATTGTGTTTTATTTAATCTTATGGATATGGCTAGACTATCAACGATGTTTTACTTGGAGTTATACAAGCTGCTCTATGCCGTTATCTCAATGAAAAATATGGTAAACATTTATTGACTAATTATAGACAATTATGAAGAAAGAGAATATATTTATGGTAAAACTAACATATATACAGTGTTTTAAAACTTAGTTGACCCGCCTTGTTTGACCGGTCACCTCGGTGACCTAATGATAATCCGGTCCGGTTCAAATTAAAAATCCAAATTATTATTGACCCACTAAAATCCGAGAAAACCCGATAGAAACCCATGACCCGGTCAAAATCCATGACCCAGTTTTGACCCGGCTGGTTCAACCCAATGATCCAACAGACATCCTAGTTCACCATCCGGTCCGGTTTTTAAACATTACATATATATTTATCGGAAAATATACAATAAGAATTACTATTGAAGAAAATTTAACTAATTAATATTTAGTTTTTTTAAATGAGTGAAAATCCAATAAATCCTAAGTATTTTGGGAGAGAGTATTTACTATTTACTGGAGTATTTAACATATAAAGAAAATATAATATAATACACATAATTTTGGGATTTGTTCCAATTATTGGCTTCAGCTAGATTTAAAAGTATATTTATCCGTCATTATATACGGATCAATTTCTAGTATATATATGTACATGTGTCTGCATTAGATTTAAAATGTCTAATTAATGTACATATGGTATTCAGGGAAGTTGAATGCAAAAGATGGATCGTCAATTCCGAATCAAAACAATCTTCCCGGTGGATTACGAGTTCGTGCTTCTGTTATTGTCAATGTAAGGTCCGACGTTGGGGTTAAGGTTAGTCAAATTTTAAACCCTAAACCTTTACATTTAAATCTAAAAAATAAAGACTTAAAATCAAGAAACTGAATATGTATATACATGAGCTACACATGAAGCCTTTGAGAGCTATGATGGCTAAGGGGTCAAGGTGTAGATGGGGAAACCGAGTGGGATTTCTTGCTTTCCCATGCTCTATTCAATTACAAACCGATCCATTGGTTTATCTATCGAAAGCTAAATCCGCCATGGATCGAAAGAAACACTCTTTTCATGCACTTCTTGTATATTTTTGTAACAAGTTCGTGCTCAAAATATTTGGACCCAAGGTACACATACATATATATATATATATACACATACATTTTCTCTGTTTTATTAATATAAAATGTTTTGTTTGACCAATGGAATGTTGGTCAAGTGGTTTTAAGGAACCATGGTTCGATTCAATTGAGAGGAAATTAACACAATTTACTCTAAACATTTACATGCTCTGATATCAGGTTTGAGGAAGATGTATGGATCATAAAGCTCGTAACCTTCACGGTTTATAAAATAAAGTGTTTTGAGTGAATGCACATTATTGATAACACAATTAAAATAACAAAAATAACATTAGTTTTTAAGTAATGATTATAATAATAAATAAAATAAAGTAAAAATATTTTTATTAAAATATAACTTTTTATGTACTAAAATCCTAAAAAATAAAATTATAATTTGACAAGTAAAATTGTGAAAGGAAGTATTGTGGGTGAATGCAGACAGTAGCAGCAATGAGTAGACCATTAATGGTGAACACAACAGCATCTTTTTCAAATATGATAGGCCCTAGTGAACAAGTGTGTTTCCTCGGTCACCATATCTCTTACATAGCTCTAACCGCTTACTCACCCGCACAACAGGTATGTTCCAACCAATAGTCACCAAGATATATCGATTTTACGCTTCTTTTTTCTCTCATATATACATAGCCGTATCTGAGAAAAAACATGACAAACATTTGATTAGGGTCTCAACCAGTTAGAGTCTCATTTTTTTCTTCACAAACTTTTGGGTTAAAAAAAATACACTTAAGGTTTGATATAAAGAGCAAAAGACGTTAAAACCCAAAAAATAGCAAGAAAACCCCTAAATTGAGTAAAACAAAACCTAAATTATCAATATTGAAGCTGTGTTTTTAAACAAAAATATAGGTTTTTTTTTTCGTTTTGAACTTCTAAAATCTCAAGAACGACACTTATATATGGTTGTGATCTTGTGTGTGTTTTGATAGGCATTGGTGTTTCATTGCTTGAGTTATGCGGAGAAGATGGTTGTGATGGTCGCAGTTGATCCAACGGTTATAACGGATCCTCACAAGTTTTGTGATGATATTGAAGAGTCATTAAAAGATATGAAAGCTGCTGTCTTAGAGAGAGGGTTACTCGATGAGACGACTCATACCAAATGACCATATTTTGGACTATCTTATTTATTCAACCCAAGACATAAAGCAACACCAAAACAGAAGAATATATATTCATATACTATATANATATATATATATATATTACATTTTGTTAGTAATTTTGAAAATTACATTTTACCAGTAATTTTTTTTTTTTATAGTTACAAAAATATGATATATATATATATACATATATATTTAACCAAAAATAACAAATTTAAGCATATCTTCATAAACTTATACATACGATTTGCAGATTTCTAGAAGAAATGATTAAGGTAACATTTCACAAGTGTGGATATTTCATTGTTTTCAAGCAAAGGAAAAAAGATATGTTTGTTGTTGAACAACTAAAATATTGTATTGTATTGTATATTACCAAAAAAAAAAACTAAAATATTGTAAAAAAAACATGTTGGAGACAGAAGACCTTAGAGACAAGTCTAGTAGACTTCAACCAAAGTGGCTTTGACCAAATAAAGACAAGTTGACTGTAATAAATGAGACAAAATTGGAAGACACGAGATGTGAATACAAACAAAGTTACATGTTACAACACACAATGATATATACACTAACTTACACATACACTATAATTTAACAACGACTAAACAAACCCTAATAGACCCCATCGATATGAAGAATTTTGCTCTTCAATTTACAATATCTGATTTACTAAACAGAACACACAACTTAAAAATAAGTGACCAATGAATGAGCTAAGAAACAAACTGACCTTAAAATCTTCAGATAGTTGCCTCTTGCTATGGGGTTTCATTTCTCACAAATCTTCATGTTACACCTGTTACCATTACACCATGATTTTAATGTTAGAAAAATACAGTTTTTGATTCTTATATTCCCTGAATATGATACCACAGATTTTACCTATACCGTGGATCCACTAAATTAGCCTCGCCTACGGAGATGTGGAGACGCTGAGCCTGATCCTGGACCTGGACCTGACCCTACGCCTGCGCCTGACACTGAGCCTGGACCTGACCCTAAGCTTGAGCCTGAGCCTGACCCTGACGATGGTAATGGCCTTCTCACAAATGAATGGTTAAGAAGCTCAGCTGCAGTTGGTCGTTCTTCCGGCTTCACTTTGAGACATCGAACTATAAAATCTCGAGCGTCTTGCGATAAAGTATCAGGAATTGGTGGAAGACCACCTCTGCCGATCCTAAACAAGGCTTGAACCTGCGAGGGTTCAAAATGTTGAATCTACATTTCCTTTTTTTTTTTTGGTCTACAAGAGAGTTTTTTTTTTTTTTTTTTCACTGGTCTACAAGAGAGTTATGATGACTTACTTGTTCCAAATCGGAGTAGGGGATCTGACGTGTTAGCATTTCTAATACGGTGCACCCAAGGCTCCAGATATCAGCTGGACTTCCATACCCATCATTACCCTTCCGGTTAATAACCTGATTCATCAAATACTGTTCATCAAATAAATCAAAGCAGCGCAATGACTAAGTCAGATCCACGAGTCAGTAAAACTATTCTAAGAAAGAGTTCGAGATCCAACATTTCCTTTAATGTGTGAGATGTCTATCAATGAATCACAGAGTAAAAAATAGTAGAAGAGTGTCATCATCTCCCCAAACATTACCTCCGGAGCCATCCAGAATGGAGTTCCCTTGCAAGACTTAATGTCGTTCAATTTCGCCACCTAAGTTACAAAATCAGCAGAGGCATCAGGTAAGGGGGACATATCAATGTACGAGGTTGTTATTTTAGAAGGAAAACTATAACGTCAAGATATGAAAAAAAACCTTGGCCAATCCAAAATCTGCAAGTTTAACTAATCCACTAGCATCCACCAATATATTTGCGCATTTGATGTCCCTTTGTTGCATCAAATGTAGAAAGTAAGCGATCCAGAAAAGGCAGGAAATCAAAGGCTCAAGATACAGGGACAACCATTCGGAAAGAGTTGTGGAAATAAAACGTAGAAAAATATCTACTAGCCTCACCTGTGGATAAAACCTCCATCATGGAGATACTTTAAACCATCAAGAATCTGTCTTGTGTACGTGGAGACCTGAGAGTCAACAAGCTGGTATTTTCGGTAGAGTTTTAGAAGGGACCCTTGGGTTACAAGCTCAAGAAAGATGTACAAATTTGATTCATCCTACAAACAGCAGAACAAGTTATAAATTTTACGACTGTGCAATATATGCTAGAGGTGGCAGTAACTGAGAACAGGAAAGCCAAACACGGTATCATACCTTGGCTGTGCCACGATATCGCACAATATTTGGATGTTGAAGCTGGCTAAGTAGTGCAATCTCCTGTAGAAAATGAAACGCAATTGTGGCATAAGTGAGGATGATTTAACAATATGAAACTACATATTTTTGAAACTCAAAGACAGCAATGCGACAAATAAAGTGAAACTTTCTGCCGGTCATATACTAGGTGTATCTCACCCCCTCGAGTTGTTGTATGCATTCTTGTGCCTCACTTCCTTGATCAAGGAGTGAAACTTCCTTGACAGCAAAGAAATCTCCATCTCTACATATACATCACGATCAGCATCAAACTAAAAGCATTGTGGAAAGCCTAGTTTGCATCTTATTTTGTAACTCACTAGCCTAGCATTGTGGAAAACCTAGTTTGCAGCTTATTTCTGTAACTTACTAGCCTAGCATTGTTCATTCAAAATCCCATCTTGCCCAATAGGAACATTGATCGTTTCTTCCCTACTAGTGTATTTTCTCAAAAGTGACTTACCCTGAAATGCCTTCATACACTGAGCCAAATGATCCTCGTCCCAGAAGTTGACCTTTCTGCCAAGACGTGATGATAGATCCGGAAGAATAAATTGGCGAAATATTGGATAATGTGCTCGATGAATCACATTCGTTTGTAGTGAATGAGCATGCCTCATCAGCTGTATCCCCTAACTGGAGAAACATCGCTTCTGTTTCTTCCTCCTTTTCCATTTTTCTTTCCACTTCCTCTTCATCACAAGCATTGTCGGAAGAAGAAGAAGAAGAAGGACAACTCGGCCGCTTATTCGTTTCACTTTTGGGAGCGAAATCCCTAATGAAATCCCAGGATGATCCTTCGTGATCAATAGGAGATTGTTTCATCGGCGGAGGGGGTTTAAGTACCGGTGGTCTTGCCCCGTTGATACCACCAGACACAGTGACGACATCAGACGGGACGAGATATCCTATCGACTTTACCAAGATGGTCTGACTTCTGTCAAAACTACGCGCGTTCTCTGGGGTTGTACCATCAACTACTACACTATCCATAGAATTTCCAAACTCGCCTGACTCGGAACGCGTCAACTCGGTATCATCCCGATCAGCTGAATCATCAGAAACAGTACAGCTAGGACCTACTTCACTCAGATTCTCCGCCTGGAACATCTGATTATCAATCCCCATAGACCTAAGCCTTAGAATAATATCTGACGAAGAACGTTTATTACCAGCCTCCCACACAGCAGAAGAAATAGCAAAATCTTCGGGTCCAGAGAGCCCGAGAGCACGAAAGATCTGATCCATTTCGCCATCAGCACCTCCGATTCGGAAGCTCGTGCGATCCGGGAGCTCAAGAGAGCGCGTCACTAATTCTGAAGTCGAATTGCAAAGATCTTCGGCGGAGGAAGTAGACGAATAGGCGGCGTCATAGTTGACATGTTTCACTGCGTTACTTCTAGCCAGCTGCCGCATCCCTTTGTTCCCTCTTCGGCTTCGATCCGTAGAACCTGACGATTTCTTCATACGAGCGATAAACCTATCCATTGGCAGCTACATCCATACGCAATATTAACAAGCATAAAAGCAAGGACGAAAGCAACAGAGGCGTAGAAGAATCGTAACAGAGAAATGTAAACAGCGTAGAAAAAGGAAAAACAAAAACGCGGTGTTTCCGTGGACTATCCTCTGCGTTTTATATGGTACGACTCTCTAATACGGCGACCCTATGGGCCCCACTACAGTTTGCTTCTCCCATATCATTGATTTTTTAGATATTTCCGCGATTAGGCTATCAGTGTGGGCCGAAATCTTATGGGCCTAGCCCATAACTAAACTACGCTTATCTTTATTATAAATAATTAATGTATTTATTTCTATAAAATTAACGGGAAAATGCTTTTTTTTTATGAGGAACTATTTACAATGAGCAGTTTATTCCTATATATTAGTTGCTCATTTTTTTCTTTTTAATTTTGTGTACTGCTCAAAATCCTTAAAAAATCAACCATTAAACAGAAAAACACCTAGTTATTTTTTAATTTCTAAATCCAATGTTTATGATTTAATTTAGGTATGAAAAACATAATCAGATTTATGGATTAAAATTAAAAACGTCTTTCTTTGTTTAATGACTTACTTTTTTAATCATGTTTTTGAACAATCAACACAAAATTGAGAAATAAAAATGAAATATTTCAAAATAAAATAAGCCCTAAAACTAACGGATATTTATTTTTGTCTTCCAAAATGTTTTTAAAAAAATAGAAAAATATATGTCGACATAAATCAGATATTTATCTAATGTAGGAAAAAAAAAAACAAAAATCAAACAGACGTAAAATAGAACACTTATCTAGCAAAATAACAAAAAAATTAAACACAAAACAATGAAAAAAGGTTAGATGGCAACGCATCCAAATGATAATCAAATTTTTTTTTTTACAGTACAAAGATACAACAAACACAACAGCAGAACAACAACAACAAACACAACGAGAAAAAAAAAATGACTTCGTAAGTTTTAGAAAAAAAAGAAAGATAAACTTACATTTCTTTTATACATAACACTCGGCCAAATCCAATGGTTTTTTTTTTGGTTTGATTTTGTTTTTCAACCCATTGCATATTTCTGAGTCCAGCTTCTTGCAGTGGACTCATACTTGGAAGTATCAGTCTTGTACATGTGTGCTATCTCCGGTACAAGAGGATCATCAGGGTTTGGGTCCGTCAACAAGGAGCAAATGGATAACAATACCTGCGGTTAATGCATACATATTACAATACATCCTTTATAAACTAAAAAGATGGGTTTTAAAAAGCAAGCTTTTTGCATGTATATGAGTTTGTTTTTAAAGGATTGAAGGGTGTAATGACCTTTGATATTGTTAAGGCAGGGCTCCACTGCTCCTTCAAGATGTCAAGGCAAATGCTGCCATTGCTGTTGATGTTTGGGTGGAAAACTTTGGTCCTAAATGCGACCTGCGTGTTGGTGTCATGAAAATATAAGAATTTTATATATATAAAAACTTAATAGCAGGCCATAACAGTTTCGTTTAATCACAGTAATCTAAGGAGAGCAAGAGCTGAAGTGTAATTTGGATTGTCTTAGATCAAGTACGAGATCAAATGTTCAATTACAATGTTTGAATATAAGCCCAGTGCTGAAGAGAGTAATTCAGACAGCGTTTAGAGTTCGAAACTACGATTTACAAAAGTTTCTCCATGCAATTGCGGTCTCTTAGTGCACAAGAGTATGCAAAAAGGAATCACAGATTAACATAAATGCTTCAATAATAAATTTAAGAAACTCTAAAGAGAATGTTTTAGGAAAACAAGTAGTTAGAAGTGAACAAGACCATGTTAGACTAGGCACCATATCTAATATTCAAACACAATGTTTGAACACTGAAGAGTAATTCAGAAAGTCTTGGCCCTTGGGAACTAACAAATTGCGATTCACGAAAGTTTCTCAAGTCAATTGCAGCCTCTTACAATGCACAAGGGCATGTTAAAAGGTATCGTACATGAGCACAAACGTTTCATTGTAAGCTTGAAAACACACAAAAGAGCGTGTTTACATGCAGTAGTCCTACAATGAACTTCAACAGACACAGGCTTATACAAAAACCATCAATAACATTAAATGAAGCTTCACATACCTTGGGAGGTTTGAATGGATAATCAGGAGGAAAGTGAATAGTAACTAGAAAGACTCCTCCTGCATAAGGACTATCTGTTGGACCCATTATCGTCGCTTGCCAGTGGAACATGTCCTCAGCAACAGGTCCTGCAGTCCCACGGAACCCATCACTTTAAAAGGGAAACCATAGATTGACAGCTAACCGCAAGTAAAACATCCAATATGATTTTCTCATCTCATGAACTTAGTTTCAGAAAATCACGAGCGTAAACGATTGAGTTGCATCTCAAATTAAGAAAATCCTTAGGCGATCTCCCGTTACAGACATTAAAATAAATCACAAAACTCGGGCATAACGACAAGGATGCCTAAAAAACTTAATCCCTATAAATCGGAAGATATAAACCAATCACCAACCACATCAACCAGGTCAATCTGCTCAGAAACTTTTTTTCAATCTACTCATGGAAAACAAGAATAGGTCTAAACACTGCACACACTACATCGATACGTCAATATTTCACAGTTTACAAATTAAGAATTCATCAGAAATCGTCATCCAGATGAAACGCGTAAGCGATTATCCAAATCCATCACAGAAAACCACAAATCTCATGAAAATCGCATAAAATACATCAGATCCGGCACAAAGATAACAGAACTAAGACCTCAAAGCAGATCTGATATGTAAACAATTAAAATATAAAATCTAAGGAAGAGGAAAAAAAATAAAGAGAGGGATACGCACCAGCGCTACAAGAAGTAGGAGGATCTTTCTGAAGATCCTTGAGCTCCTTGAGAATGCGCTTCGAAGCCATTGACAATCAGAGCTCGTTGAAAGAATCGTCGAGAGAGAACGAAAATGAGAAAAGATAAAAGAGCCTATTTCTTTTATGTCTGCTTTTCTTTGCGTGCGTATACGCTACGCAGAAAGGGAATGAAATAGCTTGCGGTCTTTTGTAATTTCTTCAAAATATAGGGGGATTAGTTAATTATCAAAACTTCTCCCATTATCATGGTACGTCAATGATTTTTTAGATATTTTCCACGATTAGTAATTAGGCTATTACTTTGGGCCGAAATCTTATGGGCCTAGCCCATAACTAAATTACGCTTATCTTTATTATAAATAATTAATGTATTTATTTCTATAAAATTATAATTATATGAAGCGGTCAAATACTTTGGATGCATAATATATGGAAAAATATTACATTAATAACATATTGAAAATTTGAAACAAAAAATGTAAGAAAACATAAAAACACAAATTACTAATAATAATGACATTATTATGTGTATATACATATAAAACTTTAACTAAAAAACATATATAAGGCTGAAATAAATATATAACAAGTATATATTGGTAAATATGATGCTTCATCATGACTTCAAATTAATCCTGCAAATCAAATCAAAATTATACGATCGTTTCATTATATTATATACTTTTATTTGGTAATAAATCTATAATTTATACGAATTTATATATTTTGAAGCAAATGGTTATACGTACCATTTGAGAATTTTGATTTTGCATTTAGCCATTTGAGAATCAAGCGTTTGTAATCTAACGCCGCCACATTTGATAGTAGCGTCCACCGTAACAATATTGCGACTGCCCACACCCAATCCCACCTTCGTTTTGGCGGTTACTTTCACTAACAACTTTTTACTCTTCAGCTCTGCTCGTAGCCTCTTAGCCGTCGGATCATCTACTTTTTGATTTCTCACCTTCGTAGGGATAATCACAGCCGTACGATTTCCCGGCTTCTCAAAAAATCCTTTGACTTTCGTTGACCCTAAGCTGATTTCAAAATCATTCTCTCCAATAGTCACTGCCACGTCAGCATTGCTATACTCGTACCGTAGCTTTCCGTTAGGATTTCTGAAATCGAGCAGCGCCGTCGTATCCGCCGTTAAAAATGACCAACCGTCATCGGATTTACCATCGGTGAAATTGAATGTAGTGATTTTTAAAGAGGCGAGACGAATTACAGGGAGTTTCGGATTGTACCAAATGAAGAAAGTAGCGATGGTGATGAGAAGGAGAACGAAGATGACGGCGAGGAAAATACAAACGGAGCAACAGCAGATCCGGCGACGACTCCACCGTCGTTTCTTCTCGAAGTAAACCGGCGTTGGTCGGCGACGTGGAAGCGTCGGCGCTCCTCCCGATGGTGGCGAATTCGGGTCACGAAAACCGGGTGGTTTGTTAATAACCGGTTTAAGTGGTTTATCCGACATCGTATCTTCGTCGCCGGAGGTATCTGATCGCATCACAAGACGAGACACGAGTCTATAAATTGAAAATTTCTTTGAATTTAACAGATTTAACAATTAACCGACCGGTTTAATTTATTTCACTAAAATATGAAATGTTCTCTATTATTACTACACTTTGCCACGTTGTTACTTCAACATGCGTGCTGTTTAGCTTTATAGAATTTCAACTACACGCCGTTTGATTATTCCAGGCTGTTTTTAGTGTACGTGTCAATAAGATAGTGACCTCCATGTATCAAACGTATACAGGTCGTATCTTTGGGTTGACTTGTAAAAGTAGAGAAAATCAACGGTCCAGATTTCCCCAAGTTTTTTTGTTTTTATTTGGGCCGTTATAGTTATGGGCCTTTGATTATTTGGGCCGTTGGGCTAATAATTAAATATTAGAAGGGTAACTGAAACGTTATGAAACAGAACGCGGGAAATTGTTCGTTATTTATATATTTGTATAATAACTAAGAGGAAATGAGTTGGATCTAGTGGAGAACTTCAACCGCCAAATTTGGCAAAACCATTAATTCGTTGATTTGTTTTTCTTCTTTTTTTAAAAAAAAAAATTTGTTCTTAGTTTTCTTCATCATTTGAAATTCAAACGTAATTCGTTCTTCTTCAATACCCAGAAATCGCAGCTCCTGAAAAAACAGAGGTAAATTATTCTCATTTTTGTTTCTTTTTTCTTTATAAATTTCTGGGTGTACAAAAGTTCGTTTTTTTCGTGTTGGGTTTGTTTTGATTTATCAAAATATCCCCAATTTCTAGGGCTTACGTTTCTGGGTCGAATCCATAAATTAGGGATTTTCGATTTTCTATAGAGTCGTATGAAATTGGATTCAATTTATGTTGATTTAGGGGCTTTAGAGCTGGTATTAATCGATTTTGTCTGTTTATTTGATGAAATTTGGGTTTTTTTTCTAGGGTTTACGTTTCTGGGTCGAATCGATAAATTAGGGATTTTCGATTTTGTATATAGTCGTATGAAATGGGAGTCAATTTATGTCGATTTAGGGTTTTTAGAGCTGTTATTGATCGATTTCATCTGTTTAACTGATGAAATTTGGGGTTTTTTTTTGTCTAGTGGTATTGATACAGAGATGTTTACGAGGGAGATAACAGCAAAAGACGCAAAAACAACTGAGAAAAATCGAATTCGATACTCAACAAAACACATAAAACATTTACCACCAGGAACCATTACTGATTTTGAATGGAAAGATTATTGTCCAATTGGATTCAGGCTTATACAAGAACTTGAAGATATTAATCATGATGAATACATGAATTCTATATGTAATGATGAAACATTAAAGAAACTTTCTTCAAGAAAAGTTGGTAGTATGTTTCTTCTCTCTAAAGATGATCGATTTATCGTTAAAATTCTTCGAAAATCCGAGATTAAGGTAACTTTATACAATGCTCAAAAACATGTTTTTCATCTCTTAAGTTGATGAAATTTAATCTTTGTGAATGTTTAATTTAGGTTATACTAGAGATGCTTCCAGGGTATTTTCGTCATATTCATAAATATAGATCAACATTACTGTCCAAGAACTATGGAGCTCACTCTATAAGACCTATTGGAGGTGTTAAGGTAACAAAAAAAAAGACTTCATTGTAATAATGATTTTGACTTGAAATAAAGTCTTAAAAGTCATTGTTTTTGTTTTTTTTGTTTTGCAGACATATTTTGTTGTGATGTCAAACATATTGCAATCAGATGTTTTTATGAATAAGGTTTATGATCTTAAAGGTTCATCACAAGGTAGAACTAACAAAAACATTAAAGTGAGAGACAAAACTATATTAAAAGACATAGATCTTGATTTTTGTTTCTATGTTGATCCTTTGGCTAGACGTCGTCTCATCAAGTAAATCTTCTTTCTTTTGCTATTGAGAATTATGATTTCTTATATATATATATACTAATTTTTTTTTTTTCGCGATCTTCGCAGACAAACAAAGCTAGATTGTGAACTTTTGGAAGATGAAGGTATAATGGATTATAGCTTAATGCTTGGTTTACAAGTAAAAAGATCATGTCAAGGTAAATTCTTTATTAATCATGATTGGGTTTAATTATCAAATCAAAAACTCTAATTTTGATTTGATTTTGATTTGTTTCAGATTCAGTCCATGAATTAATCCCGGTTTACGACAGTTTTGCATCTCGAGGTTTGAACAAAAACTTCTTTAAAGATTACTTTGAATCCACAAATACATATATATGTGTATGTGAACTTGTGTTTTTGATTAATATTTGCAGATTCTCTTGATAGTAAAAGTGATATTTTTATGAAGACAGCTTGTAATTCTCCATGTGAATCTCCTAATATGTATTCATGCGCTTATAGTAGAGGTTTTTTCCTTAATTTGATCTTATTTGATCTTTAATTTATTTACTAGGAAACAATTATTAGTATTTTTCTCTTAATAATTTTAAATTTTTGTTTACAGATTCAACTGATAGTGAAAACTCAGTGAATATACAATCAAACATAAGTATAAGTCAATTTCAAGGACTAACCAATCCTTCTGATTCTCCACATGGAAGTACAGCAGCATCAACAATCAGTGAGTTATTTTATAGCAGGTAACCTATCTTGTCTCACAAGAAATCGATTAGGGTTTTGTGATTTCTTGGATTAGGGTTTTGAGAATTCTTCCATTAGGGTTTGAGAAATCTTCAATTAGATTCTCGACCACATTTTTTACCTCATTGTCAACCGATTGATTTTATCAACATTCGATTTTCGACCATAATGGTGGTAAACAATATAGTGTTTTCTTGTACGGTAAGAATTTTGAGAATTCTTCACTTAGGGGTTTGAAACTCTTCGATTAGGGTTTTGAGAAGTATTCCATTAGGGTTTTTAGAATTCTTCGATTAGGGCTTTGAGGAATGTTTGATTAGGGATTTTGAGAATTCTTCCATTAGGGTTTGAGAAATCTTCGATTAGATTCTCGGCCACATTTTCGACCAAAGTTTTCGACCACATTATCAACCGATTTATTTTATCAATGCTCGATTTTCAACCAGAATGATGGTCGAAAATCAGAATGCTTTCTTGTACGGTAAAGATTTCGAGAATTCTTCAAGGTTTGAGAATTCTTTGATTAGGGTTTTGAGAAATTTTCGATTAGATTCTCAGCCACATTTTCGACCAAAGTTTTCGACCATATTATCAAAGGATTGATTTTTATCAACGCTCGATTTTCAACTAGAATGGTAGTTGAAAATCAGAGTGTTTTCTTGTATGGTAAAATTTTTGAGAATTCCTCAATTAGAGGTTTGAGAATTTTCGATTAGGGCTTTGAGGAATGTTTGATTAGGGTTTTGAGAATTCTTCCATTAGGGTTTTGAGAAGTTAGGGTTTTGAAAAATGTTTTTTTTTTTTTGTTTTTTCGCAGTTCGAGTACTAACTTTGGTATGAAGATAGCTGGAAGGGCAAAACGGGTAATGAAAGGAGCCACAGAAAGTGTAAAAAGAGGAGGAAGAGAAGAAGAAGAAGAATGGTATGATGTGATATTATATCTTGGAATTATAGACATTTTTCAAGATTATGGTGTCAGAAAACGTCTTGAACATTGTTATAAATCTATTCAACATAACTCTAAATCAATCTCAGCCGTTCATCCCAAGATCTACTCTTCTCGTTTTCAAGACTTTGTTTCTCAGATTTTTTTACCAGACGATATATGATCTTTCTCATTAATCATTTTTTGTATTCTTCTAACGCTTTTATTTGGAGATATTATTAATTCCATTTTATTTTATATCTATAAAGTAAGTTTCATACAAAGATAAACCCCATATATTTTCATGTTCATTTTTTTATTTTAATTACAGATTATTTAAATAATTAGATGAATCATGAATTGTGTATATTTCATGACTTATTTTATAATTAAGTTATCAAACTTGGGAAAAATTGAGATTTAAAAAACCAAATTAATTCGTTGGGGATTTTTTTTCTCAAATGCCGCTAAGGTAAGGAATATTTCACCTTAATCTCTTATAATTAGTATATCGTAAACTCATTTGTTGTTGGTTTAATTTACCAAGTTTGAATAAAAACAAAAAATTACCATGTGTTAACCTTTTTTTTTTAACCCCCATGTTTTAACTCATATGTGAAAGAAAATAATAGTGAAGTAGTGTTTTACATTTTTAAGTAAATTCACCCAAGACTTTGATATATACATTAAAAAAAAACAATTCTCAAATCAAAATATGTTTTCATATTTATCAAAGTTATATCAAAAACACACAAAAAAAACACAATATAAGATCAATAATACAACGTTTTTTATAATTAAATAAGTTAACAATTTATCCTATAGTCGTCGAGTATAAGAATTCATTTCTTGCAGCCTAAGGCAGATCCGAGTCAGAAACATGACCAGACTGTGATCTTCGAATCCTAGGACTCATCGAAACGAGTTGACTTTCAGAATTCGTTCTCATACTTTGACCACAAGGACTCAATGGAGGATGCTTTGATCTTCTTGTAGGAGTAGTTAAGCTACGAAATTGATTTTGATCACTTGGTTTCTGAATCGGTTTCAGACCAGAAACAGAAGCTCTTCTAGTCAAAAGTTTCGATTCAGGCTTTTTCCTCGTACCTAAATCACTTGAACACGAAAATCTCCTCCTTTCTTTCATCAATGACGTCATCACTTGTTCATCAGATCCATCATCTCCACTACATGAAGCCCAATCACTACTAGTTTCAGACATATCTTGAACAACATTATTACTCTTTTGCCCTTCCAAAACTCTATATGCAAACATTTCAAAAGGAATTCGACTTAACTCCGTTTTCTCCCATGAAAACTTCTCCATAAGTTTCGTTTCAATCTCGCAAAAATCCACTATCGACGCTACAGGCAGTTCTTCTACCGGATTCAAAGCAAGAAACCGTTTAATATAACGGAGAATTCGAGTTATCGACGAAAACGTCGGACGTTGACTTGGGTCAACGTGCCAGCATTTTTTGGTTAAATTTGTGATGAATTTAGGTGAATAAAATGGAAAAAGTGGTCTTTCTCCAGCTCTAATGTTTCTACTCATCTTATCTCCTTGTAAATGACTATCTTCAAATGGTACTTTACCTGTTAAAAGCTCAAAACATATCATCCCAAAACTATACACATCACATTTCTCACTATACTTAACGTTTTCACCACTTCCACTCTGTTCTTTTTCCGATGTGAGATTCCAACATTCTTCTAACACCTCTGGTGCATACCATATAAACGGAAAATTTCCATTACTCTGACTACTTTTTTGCGAAAACCCGAAAATTTTCGCGTGTAAATACACATCTCCTGTATGGTTACTTCTTCTTTGTTTAACAAGAACGTTAGATGGATTCAATTCGCCGTGGTATATCCCCTTCGAGTGAAGATATTCCATACCGCGAGCGATCTGAAGCATCAGATCAACCGCGATAGGAAGAGAAAGAGTTTGTTTCTTCCTCGGACCGCAAACTTCTTTAATATGTGTACTTAATGTCTTACTCATCAATTCCATGATCAAGAAACACTCTTTCTTCTCCTCATCGATGAAACCGCAAAGATTGTAAACAATATTAGGATGTGAAAGAGATAACAATGGAGAAAGTAAAGGAAGTGAAGCATCTATATCTCCAAAGAAATGTCTAAGTGCAAAGCTTTCACCTAACCATGTAATCTCTTTGTATTCACTTCCATTACCTAATCTCCTTTTGACTTGATAATCTTTAGCGTTGACCAAAATAGAAGATGGAAAAAAAAACTTACCGTTTTGATCATCTTCAAGATTCTTTAACAAGAAATCAGCTAACTTACGTTCTTGTTTACTTGAACCTAACGCCTTTTTTTCTTCAAGAACATTGTTTAAAATCCAACGGTCTTCTCTCCAAGAACTCTCGAATCTTTTGGTGAAATCTAATGTCACCAAATACTCTCTACCAAATTTCCATGTAAAAATTTGTGAGTCATTAAATTGTGTCATATACTTATTAGAATTCACCAATTTTTTCTTGTTTTTTTCTTCTTCATCCCATCCTGAAACTTCTTCAACCATTTCAATGGCTTCCACAACAATGGGAACACAAGAAAGTAAGTTATGTATGTGAAACTCTACACAATCTTTATTGTGTTGTAACAAAAGAGCTTTAGCCCACCAATGTCTTGAATCTAAAGATGTTTTAATGTAAACTTCTCCTTCTCGTATTACCGATAAAAGATCTTTTAAAGGTTGGTCTAGTGGTTTCCATTTTGTCTGTTTTTCTTCGAAACGGAGATTTTGTCGTATTTTGTCTGAAATGGAATCGTAGGTTGAGGTGAAGAGGTCGAGTAAAAGAGAACATTGACGTTGGTTTATGTTGATGTTGTCTTTAAACAACATTAAAGCTTTTATGCTTCCTAATACTTCTCCTATCTCTCGTAATTGCTCCATTTTATGAACAATCTTTAGAATTTAGAATCACAAAACATTCAACAAAAGAAAATCTTCATTGAAATTGTACAGAAAATACCTTTCAATGGTATGAATGAATCTGCAGACTTTCCGGGAGATGATTAGTCTCTTTTTTTTCGTAATTTGTTTGATTTTTTTTTTATTTAAACATTTGAAGTGTTTAATTTGGAATTTAATCAAGTAAAATAGTAAAATAGATCCTGAATTTTATCGAGATTTGGTGTAACTTTAACAAATATTTTTTAAACTATAAATTTTGATAATCGAATTCTTAAATAAAAATTTAAATTTTAATCATAAAATTAAATATTATCGTGAGTTAATGATACATCTCATGCTTGTTTTGTCATGACATTCGATTTTAAATTTTACATACTTCAGTTAAACAATTATTTGTCTATTCCACCGGATGACCAAAATGATGTTAAAAAATCATAAAATTAAAGTACTAATAAAAAAATTAACACATAATTTTTTTTAATTAAAAAATAATTCAAATTTAAATTAATTATATTATAATTTTAAATTTAAATTTAAAATCTCGATTTAAACAACCTATGTGATTTAAAAAAATTATTAAATCTAAAGAAATATTTACACTAAATTGACAAAATTCACAGATTATTTTACCATTTTTTCTTTTAATTAACTCTTATAATATAATCTGTCTTCTCTTTCATACAACTCACACAACAAGAGAAAAAAAGAGATTTCTGAATCATTTCATTACAACATTCTTATTGTTATTATCATTATTATTTCATAAGTAGAGTAGTATATTTGTTGTTACAAGTTTTACAAGATATTTATTAGAAAATATCTTTAAAAGTAGGGAGTTTAATTTCGCCCTTGGAAGAAAGAGGGATATTGATATTTCCGACAACGGGAAGGTCAACGACAAGACCGACTTGGAGTTCATAGTCAATGTCCCAATCAACACCAATGTCTTTTGCCAAGTTCACAAGTATACTATAAGGAACCGCCACTGGAATATCAACTATCGTTATGTCTTTTGATTTCAATGACCCTGGATCTGGTATTTTCCCCTTTGCAATTTCCCTAATCAAAAAAATATATACTTTTTCATTATAAGTATAACTTCAATTATAAAAATTATAGATCATGAATTTTGTCCATTTAGTGTAAAAATTTCAGTTTTAAAAACGATATTTTCGACTTTGAAATTTGATAACTGTATTTTTAAATCTTACAGAATATTATAAAATAAAATTTGAGATATCATAAAATAAAATTTGATATATTATAAAATAAATTTTGATATATTATAAAATAAAATTTGAACATAAGACTAAACTATAATTTCAAATTAATATACTATAATTTGAGATTTCAATTTTTTCGTTTTAAGTCGGTCATTAGAGTTTAATATTTTTTTTTTTAAACTAAAACCCAAATTTAAAAACAGAGGATTTCTACATCTAATCGATAAAATTCAAGATCTATTTTACCATATTTGCATTTTTACCATTACTTAGTTGGTTATGTAATGGCAGGGTAAATAAAA
Source organism: Aethionema arabicum (assembly GCA_000411095.1). NCBI lineage: Eukaryota > Viridiplantae > Streptophyta > Magnoliopsida > Brassicales > Brassicaceae > Aethionema > Aethionema arabicum. The sequence goes on along the minus strand of KE151742.1, from coordinate 492,631 downwards.
AAGCAAAATAAACAAATTAATTCGATTAATTCAGCTATAAATTTTCTAAAGCCGAAATTTAATTAATCGTGCTCATTTATTACTATAGTTATACCGGGGAAACATAACCGAATAAAAACACTATGTTTACTAAATAAAGAGAACCGGATATAATAATTTAAAATTTTGAAATAACCAAACTAAACCGGAAAATTAAATAACCGGTTAAATAGAAAGGAGTTTTTACCGGCCAGCGCTGTGGAAAGTGAAATTAATCTCACAGATAGGAATAGAGTGACCGTAAGGATTAGTAACCGAAGCTTTGGCTAAGTATTCGACAGAGTCATGGTTTACGTCTTTAAGATCAACATCGGTTATCGAACCTTCCGGTTTAGGGATTGCGGAGAGTTTATCTGTCACAAATTCCTTAGCTTTATCAAGTAGAGAAGACATATTTTGATATATGGATCTTTGTTTTGTTTTCTGTATAATATAAAGTTTTTATTTTGGGGGATTATATAAGAATTTAAGGGATGGGAATTTTAAGTTAGATATTATATGTCGGTCGATTACTATGGATTGGATTTTAATTAAAGGTATATGCCTACGTGTGGGATACCGTGGCCTTAACGTGTCCTATGTGTGACTATTTTTATATTTTTTCAGGGTCCCATGTGACAGTGTGGCTATTTTTTTTTAATTAACAGTTTATTATTTTATTAACGAGACTGTTTTTGAATAAATCAAATATTTTTGAGAATTATTTAAAATACCTTAATTCAAGCATCTTTTAGTAAATACACTCTTTCTGTAGCATTTACCAATTATATCTTTGAATTTATTGTTATGATATATTTGCAAAAATACTTGAATAGAAAAATTTTCTAAAAATAAATGATGCAAAATGCCTTAATTGAATACATTTTTGCAAATTTTTCATAAAGTATGAAGATATACCACTTATAATGTTGGGTATAATGTTAGAGTATTTTTGTAAAAAATACATGATTAGGCCATTTTTGCAAAAAAAACTTAAATGACGGTATTTTTGTAAATCCCCCAATATTTTTTGTAGTCTGAGTTTTTTTTTAATTATTTTTAGTTAAAATTGTGGAACAATTTTTTTTAATAAAAGTAATAATAATAATTTGACATCAATTGTATAATTTTATGATTAGCAAAAAAAATAATTGTATAAATATATGCTTAGAATAGTATTCTATATAAAGAGTGTATATCATTTCTTCAAAGAATATCGATATACTTTTGCTTGATATTTTATTTTATTTTTTAAAATTATTTTCTCTTGTGGGAAAAAATGTGAGATGATTCTCGAATAAAAGAAAAAGGTGAGCTAGGATTTAACGTAGCGAATAAGGTGCACATTAACTATTTAATGGACCGACCATATTTTGTTTCCTCCTGCACGTCGGTGGGAAATTATTATCGCATGTGCAACGTTCTACAATAAAAATTATTACTACGAGATATTTATATTTTGTTAAAGTGTGTTGTAAAATATATTAAAAACAATTGTACATGTGTAGATTAGATTACATGTATTGAGATTATTTTGACATATACTATTTTATGTGAATTATGTGTAGATTATTTTGTTTTAAAATAATTATCATATATTATTTTATGTGAATTAAACTATCTTCGCTGAAAATTTTATTCTTTCTTATCAGATAAAAATTTAATTAATTGTGAAATTAGTGGAAATTAGTGGCATATTGCAAGTTTATTCCATTTTAAATCAAGAATTTGTCGACGACAAAAAAAAAAAATCAAGAATTTGTCGTTTTGAGGAAAAAAAGTAGAATTTTAAAATATAATGGGCTTGGGCCGACAAAAAAATATAATAGGGTTTGGGCCCATAAAAAATTAAAAATAGTGTAATTGAACATATTATGTTACTGAACATATGTGTACACATATGATATGTAAAAGCTATATACTCCCTCGGTTTCACGATATAAGGTGTTAAAGATAATACACACTATTTAATAAAATTGATTAAATGATGTTTACCTTTAAACATTTCCTACTTTTTAGTTTTTCTATCTTTTTTCCTTTGTTAAATAAAAAGATAATTTTGTCAAAAAAAAAAGTAAAAAGTACATAAAAAACCTAAAACACCTAATAAATTGAAACAAATAAAAAATCCTAAAACACCTAATAAAAAAAACAGAGGAAGTATATTTTAAATCATATAAAATTTGTAAGTACTCGAATTTCGTTACAAATATCTTAACATGACACGTGTCAGAAGGTGGTTAGTGAAGAATCGTGTCTAATTAGTCGACAGCGCTGTGGAATGTAAAAGCAGAGTCAAAATTTTGTGTAAAAGTCAAACTTCGGACTTTGTGAGTTAATTTGACTTATGACCATTCGATTCGAATGCTTGACTTTATTTTTGGGAATTAATAGTTTAAAATTCCGAAAAAAATATCATATATTTACACTATACTCTTCTTTATTATTGGATTAATTTAATTATATAGATAATTAGATAAGGAATATCAAACCTAAAACACTCCACGAACTAATAATTTTATTATATTAGAAGTATGAAACAAAATAAATTAATTTTGGAATTATATATCACCAAATCAAAACAGCCGAAAGTAATATGTTGGTGTCGGTAGTTGTCGGGGCAATTTATATACAAATACGATTTAGTATTTTTTCTTTTAATTCTAAAATTTTTATTTTATGATCTCCTAAATAAGATAAGTTGTCGGAACAAGTTAGCCGAGTTGTAAGTGGTTTCCTTTTGTTTTCTTGACATCCAGGGTTCGAACCACCCAAACAGTGGAAGGCTGCATTTAATTTCTGTTTCAGTTAGTGAGCCGGTTTGTGGCCCACATGAGTTAATAGAACCGGCTTATGGCTGATCGGTGCTGTTTTGTGATGATTTTACTGACCAATTAACATATACTTTTGATTAGTTTTGTAACGATTTTGCAGGAATCCGAGTAGGAATTACGCAAGACAAGAGAGAGAAGATCAAGAGAGAAAATGAGCCAAAATAGAAGTAAACCAGCAGGAAAACGTCAAGACCTTGAAGTCGCATTTCGAACGGATCAAATCGGAACAATAAAGCACAAGATACAAGTCTAAAAAGTGTATCGGTAGTAACACCTCCAAGTGTTACTATCGATGGGATATTACGAGAAGAATGTACAAGTGTGAAAAGTTCATCAGTAGTAACATGTTTTAACCCGTTAATACCGATGCGGGTTCGATTACGCGCAAAGGAAGGGATTTCCCCAAAAGCGCA
>KE151742.1:469199-486014 GCA_000411095.1 Aethionema arabicum | reverse complement strand
ATGTTTTGCCTCGCCGATCCCGGCGACGCTTTTCTCATTCCCTCTCCTTATTACGCTGCGTAAGTATTTTTATTTATTTTTTAAAAATAGTATAAACTAAAAATATATTTTTATTTTTTATTAGTATTTTTCACAAATTACCATTAAATATATTGATAAAAAAAATATTATATATATGTGATTATATATTAGAAAAAATGGAAGAAAGAAGAAAGTTAGGAGAAATTTCACTTAAAAGTAATGTAACTTTCAAATACTTTTATAAAACAAATTTCAAATCAAAATGTGTTAATCTAATTAGTATCAAAATTTGACTATATAACCTACTTTATCACACGTGTAAGTCAAAATTGGAGTTTAATTTCAACGAACTGTTCACACGTGTGACTTTTTTTTCGTCTCCTTTTTACAGATTTGATAGAGACTTGAGGTGGCGTACCGGTGTTGATATAATCCCGGTTCATTGCAACAGCTCTAACGGTTTCAAGTTAACCGTTGAGGCTATTAAATGGGCCTATGAAAAAGCCCAAGAAGCTAACAAAAAAGTCAAAGGTTTGATTTTGACTAACCCATCAAACCCACTTGGTACAATCTTGGATCAAGAAACACTCAAAAACCTAGTTCGGTTCATTACAGCTAACAACATTCATTTAGTCGTCGACGAGATCTACGCCGCCACAGTTTTCGCCGGAAAAACATTTGTCAGCATCGCCGAAATCATCGAAGAAATGAAAGATTCTGAAAAAGTCAACGTTGACTTAATCCACATTGTTTATAGTCTATCTAAAGATCTAGGGCTTCCTGGTTTTAGAGTTGGTATAGTCTATTCTTACAATGACTCAGTCGTGTCTTGCGCGAGGAAAATGTCGAGTTTCGGATTAGTTTCATCTCAGACACAACTCATGCTTGCTTCAATGCTTTCCGATGATCAATTCGTAGCGAATTTCCTCGGCGAAAGCTCGAAAAGATTAGGTCAAAGACATGGGGTTTTTACCTTGGGACTCAAGAAAGTAGGGATAACTTGTTTAACAAGCAATGCTGGTTTATTCGTATGGATGGATTTAAGACATTTACTTAGAGATATAAACTCTTTCAAATCTGAAATTGAGCTTTGGCATATAATAATAGAGAAAGTAAAGCTTAATGTTTCACCAGGCTCTTCCTTCCATTGCACAGAACCTGGATGGTTTAGGGTTTGTTTCGCTAATATGGATGATGAAACTGTACACGTGGCACTTCGTAGGATACAAGAGTTTGTGTTAATGGATAAAGAGAAAAAGACGAGTTCAGAGAATGAACAGATTCAAAGTGGTAATAAGAAGCAGAAATGGAGACAAAGTAATCTCCGGTTAAGTTTCCGGCGACTTTATGAAGAGAATCTTACATCGCCGGGGATTATGTCGCCGCATTCGCCTCTTCTTAGAGCTTAAAATGTGGATTAAGTTTTAAAATTAATCTTTAATTGTGTTTTGTTTAAGATATGGAAAATAACTGAAGATTTAGGAGGTTGTTTTTTATTACCAGCTTTTTTCTGGGGTCAAAAGGTAATTAAGTTTTAAGAATTAATGTCTGTTGTTTTTTTAAATCCTTTTGGGGTTTTTTTTTGTTTCTACTTGTTTTTGTGTGTAATGTTTATTAATAAGAAGTTGTTTTGTGTGTGAGTTTATTAGTTGGGGAATTTAAAGTTTTATGATAATTGATTGCACGTCACACATTCATGCATGCCATGTAAAAAATAATATAATTATACCTTATAATATAATATTATATTTTAAAGATAGAATTAATTAAATAAATAAATAAAGATAATACTGTTTTTGGAATTTTTTTAATTTGAATTTTTTGGCTAATATTTGGTGGGTGATGGAAATTTCATCAGCATTTTTAGATGCACCCAATACGATTAAAATTAAATTATAAAATTATTTCAAATTGACATAATGACGTGTCATCGTCAATTAATTAATAATAAATAATCAGCTTTTGTTGAATTATACGTTTATATTAAAATTAATGTAGCTTTGTTTTGGTAAACTATATGTTATTTAGTTGGTCGAGCTTTAGAGATTTTTATTTTTTTAATTCCAAGAATATTATAAGATGATAAATGAAACCATATATAGGATATATTTATATATACATGACGTGTATTATTTATATGGTGAAGATTGAAGAAGATAAGGCATGCTTAATTTGGACCGTCTCTTGGTTGATTACTAATTTAACATATAATATCATACGCACATATATTAAATTGGTTTAATTTCGACGTAAGCATAAAATTGATGACATAATACATCAAGTGCACATTAATGAAATTTCTTACTTTATAAATAACTTATAATTAAATAAATTTATCAGTACCAAAACAAATCAAATATAGGTTCCAATTTTTTTTTAATACGCCTCAATCCTTTTCACATAGAATGATATCAATCTAAATACAAATATATATAATATAATATATGCTTATAAAATATATTTATATTAATATGATATCATCAATCACCATCCATTCATTATTATCAACATTACTTTTTCGAAAACATAATTGAAGTAATATTTTTATTTGTTTGTTAGAAAAAGATGACATTGGCAAATTTCATTTATTTACTTTTGAGAATTTTATTTTTATTTCCGTATAATTTATCTTTTAGTTGAAACAAAATATACCAAAAATAAATGAAGTAAAATGTAAATGATGTGTTGTCTAAGTTTTTATTTGATTATCACATGCTCTTTATTTCGGTGGCTACCAACCAAAATGTTTCTGGCATTAAATAAATAAATAAAATATATAAATAATATATATATATATATATTTGGCTCCAGTTGATCCACTACTATACGAAATTACAAATATATGTCATGTGGAAAATATTAGGTTACATGAAGACTATAATATTCAATCTTTGAAAAAACTTAGTCAAATTTGTATTACAAAGAAAATATATATATATATGTATATATGTATATATATATATATATATATATTCAGAGTGCTCAATATAATCGTCGGAACAAATAAATAACTTTTTATATAATTTTACTATTATTTTTTTAACCCATATGATTTTATTTGATTTTTAGATGCTTCTAGATACATATACTTATTAAAAAAAATTAGTAGATAAATAATTTTGAGCTTCACTTTATGTTATTATCAACCAAAATAAAAAGTACATTTCATTACTTTAAAAAATCAGAACCATTCAATAAAAATCGAATTTTTCCAATATTTTTTATTTATTATTATATTGCTAAAAGTGACTCATCACATGATCACGAGGGCCATGCCCTTTCGCTTCGTGTAAAACAGAAGAAAAATATAATAATAAAGTTAATCATATGCGAAAAAAAAAAGTTAATCATATTAAATTTACATTAAAATTGTTACTATATATAAGTCGTCGAGCAACATTTATATACCTAAACCAACACCCACTTATAATTTAAATAATATTAAATAAAAAGTATACATAAAATAAATTTGTTCATCAATTTTTTTTTACTACCTCACATTTAAACAAATAATTACCAAAAAAATTAAGTACTCATTAACGCACACATATAACATCATATATATACATAAAAAGTTTTCATTAACAATTTAAATTGTAAAAAAACACAAAATCTAATATATACACAAAACATATTATAATTTAACAAAATTATTTTCCCCTCGTTTACATATTTGATTCGAAATTTGATTCAATCCGAACCAAATCAATATTTCGACCCTCGTTGTAGATCGGTCGGTCCACTTTATAACATTTTTGTTTCCAAATGATATAATTTTATTTTATTTTGTTTTCAACATATAACACAAGCATTAGGATTTTCCTCTATGCTTTGTGCGTAGTAATATGTTGTTAGATGAGGATTATATGCTCTATAAGCTTTTACAAGCTCTAACACATGATCTTGCGGTGGATGCGGTTGCGGTTGCTGCGTTTGCGTTTGGGGTTCTTTCTTTTCTTCATCTTTCTTTTCGCCGTTTTCCTTCTTTTCCTCTTCTTTTTTCGCCGGTTCGCCTTCTTTTTTTGCTTCTTCTTTAGGAGCTTCTCCTTCTTTTTTCGCCTCCCCGCCGCCTCCACCGCCTTCTTTTTTCGGTTCTTCCTTCTTCTCCTTTTCCGGCTCCTTTGCCGGACCGACGAGTATTATATCGGTCATCGGCCAATATTTTCGTAGTTTACTAACTACATTTACCGGATCAACCGTTCCAATCACGGTCAATTTCTTATCTTTCATATCCATTGCAATCGAATCGATTCCTAAGACCCAAAAAAACGAAATTAAAATCAAAATTTTTGTTGTATCTTATAACCCTTTTCTTTAGAGTTTAGTTTTTTGCACCTATTGATATAAGTTGCAACATTTTTAAATACTATTAAATTAACTAAAAGACTTTTTGATATATATACATAATACCTATATTGATATAAGTTGCACATATTAATATAAGTTGCAACATTTTTAAACACTAATAAATTAATTAAAAGACTTCTTGATATATATAAACATATATTTATATTTATTACCTAGCTATTGATATAAGTTGCAACATTTTTTTGCACCTATTGATATAAGTTGCAACATTTTTACCTATTAAATTAAAAGACTTTTGACACACATATTTATATTTATCAAATTAGGTTTTCTTTTTCAATAATGGCACGTTTTTCGAAACCAGTGGGCTAAATCTTAAATATTTATTTGCCAAATAAATTTAAAAAGAATAATTGATATATATTGCGCAACATTTTAACGTACTGTCGCTGTATTGAAAGAGAGACATTTATGTCAGAAGAGCTCGTGAATGTGAATAGAATTTTATGAACAACATCTCTATTATAACAGTATATTCTCTAAACCGGACGTGGAATCAATAGTGGTATAAGAATAGTTTGGTTTAGAAAATTAATTTACCAGGGAGAGTAGATACTGTTTTAAGAGCCTTTTGTTTTGCCTTATCGTCATGTAGCTCTAATTTCAACACAATTTTCTGCAAAATTAAAATTACATAGATTTGTGAGATTTAATTGTGATGAATTAATTTTGATTTGATCTAAGCATACACATCATGACATGCATGTATGTCGATATATGTATGGAGAGACAGATTAATTTTGATTTGATCTTATTTTTTAAAAATAATAAGAGAAAAAATTGTAATTAATAAGGGAAAATTAAAAGATTAAAGGTTTAGAAAATTAGTTTTGAAAATATTTAAAATTATCAAATTAAGTAATGAACATTTATATAAATGGTGAGACATAAGATTTAAAATTTGAGGTTTCTTTGAAAAAAAAATTATAAAATTTGCAACTTTTTTTTAGTTTTATAATTAGATCAAAAAAATTAAAAAAGATTGCTACTTTGAGATTGAAGATGAATCAAAGATCATAACCCATAAAATATTTTCTTGAAATAAACAAAACCCAAGAATCAAAATCTTGAATAGTTACTAGAGAGAGAAAGAGAGAGGAGAGAGAAAGACCTTCATTGCTCTTTCTTAAGCTCAAGAATATGCAAAGAGAAATAGAGAGAGAGTGATGATTATAATGAAAAATGAGAAATAATTGTTATGAAGATAAATGATAATGATAATAGAGATTGGACACTGATCGTTTTAATCAACAAAAAAAAATTAAAAATTAATATAAAAGAATTCAAGATTTAGAGAGAGAAAGTGAGAGGGAAGAGAGAGAAGCATGCAGAGATTGTCAATAATAATGAATAAAATTGTACGAGATAGAAAGAGAGATTGATAAGAAAAATAAAAGAAAGAGAAATCGAAAGAGATCTTGATGTTGTTCTAAGAGCGTGAAATCCACGCGCGTGATAAGGCGCGTGTGTGTGGTTAAATCGTTACTTTCGGTCGTTGGCTCTGTGTTTGTTTCCATATTTTTGACTCATTGAAATTTCTTTCTCACCTTATCCACGTCACTTTTTTATTTTCGTAAAAAAAAAAATTATAGAATGAGAAATTAATTTATATAATGTTAAATTTGTCGCTGTTATACAATAGTGACGATATACATGTTACAAAATCTAACAAATTCTTAATTTTCTCTTAACTTTTTGTGGCAATTAATTTTATTTTATATAAAAATATATACCCTAAAGATTATTTAAAAGCAATTCTATGATTGATTATATATATTTTATATAAAAAATATATAAATAATTGATTACTCACTATCCCACCATCAGTTTCCCAATTCTACACGAATTCGCTCTCTTCAATAAAGACAAATATTATTCCCACAGCAAAAAAAATACATAAATAAATTAAAAAAAAATACATATGTAGTGCGAAACAGCTGCTAATTCCACGTGTGTTGTCCACGTGGAATATTTTAATTATTTTCTAATAATATGGCCTCCACTTAAAATATACAAAAATACTCGAGATTTAATTATTTTTCTTTGTGTTTGGCAAGCGTGAATACCACGCGCTGCTAGTTGCGATTATAGAGAATGAGACGTGGGCAGATTTGCATTTTGGGCCACTTAGAGTGGAAAGTGGGGCCCATAACTCTGAATTTTTAAAAAATATTTTTGTATTATTATTTTAAAAAGGCGGCCCTTCTTGAAATTCAATTGTTAAGTATCAGCCGTTGATCTTAGATTATTTGCTTTTGATCTCAACCGTTAATTAGAAGCTTGATTATTAGCCAAGAATTAAATGCAATTTCGACAAATAAATTATTTATTATTATTTTATGTATGTTTGACAAAAATAAAGGTTTTTATTTCATGGTTTTGAATTTTACTCGCAGCCACTAGTTTATAGATTTGATTGTTTTTGACGGGTGAGGTTATATAATAGATTATTAACTTATATAGATCCGACTTAATTACATAAATAATACTATATATCTCGTTTAATAATTAACTATATATATATATACAAATCTATATTTATGCTAGATAAAATTATTATTTTCGGAAACAAAAAAAGATAAAATTATTATTTTGGGGGTTTTAAAGTGTATAGTTTCCATTTATGATAGCTTAATTGCAACTCTATATTTTTTTTTCTCTAAAGCAACTCTATCTGTTTTTATAATATTTTGTGGTTAAAATTGATAGCGTCAGAGATAAAGTATTTTTTTTGACAAACATTAATAAACTAATTATTACCTAACATTTCGTTTTTACAATTTTAAGTTATGTATTTTAATTACATAACAATTTAAAATTAAAATCATCTATGAGTAGATCTAAAATTTATAGGGATTATATTAAACGTATAATATAATGGCTGCTAATTGTGGTATAAAAATTACAAAATGTATACCATTAATTTTTTTTGTCATGTATAACATTAATTTAAATTAACTTTTTAAAAATATATTAAAATCCATTCTCAGTGTCAGAAAACACGTTTCGGATCCAAATGTTAACTACAAATTACGAAACGTATTAATTTATTTAAATAAACCAAATCTTACAAAAATAATAAAGATTACAGTCAAAATCATTCTAAAACATGGTTTAATTAAGTGAACTAATATAGTAATACCAATTAAATCTCCGACATGGATCTTGAGTTACGGACATACACATGAAGTTGGATACTTTAAACTAGTTAATCATGATTAATTACTTTTGTTTTAATTATATGATTAAATTCGTTTACGAAATTGAATTGTGAAATGACACGTGCCAATCTTTTCAATGTTACAAAAAGAGGAAGAAGAAAAAAACATTATAGCCGGCCTATTTTAATATATATCCAAGGCTTGTTCGTTTTATCGGACAAGATCTTACATCCAACGGTCCTGATTTCATTATGAGTAATAATTAAACGGTTGATAACTTTTATTGGAATATTATATAATAAAAATAAAGTCTAGCGAAGAAAAATAGCTATGATTAAAAATATAATTGGGGTACGGTCAAAGCACGGAATGAGTAAATTCGGAAATTTCTTTATAATAATTAATATTGAAAATTAAATGTTTTCTCCTTTTGAAAAAAAAAGTTTATTTAGTATCACGATTTAAAAATTAAACTTTATATTACACAATTTTATCAAATGGGTTTGAAGGAGTTCAATATAACATATTCTGGCCCAATTAAAATAAGCCCAGTCGATGTGGATTGTGGCCCAGTAAAGGGTTTTAATATTTATTTTAAAAAATCAGGAAAATAAATAATTATGGCACGTGCGAGTCTATATAGTTCCCTGACACGTGACAGCCTTTGACCCTTCCGTTTTTACCTCGTCTTCAAACAGTAATCCCCTCAACAAATTTCAATATTACGTTCCAAAATATCTCAAACCCTAAAATACCAATTTCCTATTCGATTCCTTCTTTCTCCTGAAAATTCTTCACAATCTCGCAATCGGAGGCGAATTTTCTCATCAATTGATTCGCAGCCAGATTGCAAATTTCAGGTTTTCGTTTAATTGTTATTCTTCTCTTTTTGTTTTCTTGATGATTTCGAGGAATCATCATAATCTGGATCTTCTAGGTATCGCAAAGACTTCGAATTCTCACCACATGAAAACCTCCGTTGTTGTGACGCCATCTTCGGCTTCACATCCGTTATCTCAATCGGCATGGCTTGAAGTTCGATTGTTTTATGTTCGTATAGCGCCTTGCGTTGTTGAGAGTGTTCCTGACCTTCTTACCCTTCGTCATCCTCGCCGTGAAACTGGAGCTTCTCTTGAGGTTAATGGTGTTCGTGTTCCATCTTCGCAGACTGCTTCGCTTATTCTCCGTCGTGATAGGGTTGATCGGGAATCATCTGAGGTGACTTATGTAAGCACCGAGACCGTACGTGTCACGGGATGCGTTGATTTCGAGGTTTATGATAACGAGGATATGGTTTTGTGTGGGAATCTGGATAGAATCGAAGGGGATTGGAGTAATGGTACCGTGAACGATTCTAAAACTGGATGGGGCATGGATTGTTACTTAGCAATGGCTAATGGATCAAATTCTGGAAACGGAACGATTTCTTCTTCTTCTTGTGCTTTTTTCCAGCCAAAGCTTGGCGTATCGTCTCCTTCCGTGGAGGTTTACATAGCTGGATGTTGTGGAGGTGTTCCCGTGATCTTGACCAAGACAATTCAAGCGAGTCCCAGAAGGAAAGTGGCTAGACACGCAACGCTTGATGCTATCCCGGAAGAAGAGGAAGTTGGAAAAGAGCAAGAAATCATTGGTGTTGGAGATACCACTGTTAATGGATTTGATCAGCAAAGAAAAACACAGGTATGAGTGGAATTTAGACCTCTCTGGTTAATGATTGTTCAAGGCTTACTGATGATAGAAATCTGAAATCCAAATTAACCCTTATTGCCCCTTTTGCTAGATCGCTCTGAATATTGCTCAGTAGATATTAGATATTCAGCTAAATGTGATCACCAACAAGTTTTTTTAATTTAGGTTCTTATTGAATGTATATATGAATTCACACTTGACTTAAGAAAACTTCTAGTATTGATGGAACTAAGAAACTTTTTGGATATTCAATTGTTCTTAGCTTTTTTTGCTGCTAAATCTTATCTTGTGATCTTTGATGATGAAGATTGTGGAATCAGAAGTTGATGAGTACGACGAGTCAGACATGAAATTGAGAGAGAGATACTACCCTGAAGGTATGTATGTTGATGAAGATGGGCAACTGTCATGGTTCAATGCTGGTGTTAGAGTTGGAGTTGGTATAGGTCTTGGGATGTGTCTTGGTGTAGGCATTGGAGTTGGATTACTTATGCGTTCATATCAAACAACAACAAGGAATCTTAGGAGGAGATTTCTGTAATCATAGCAACCAATTGGAAAATCAAAGCAAGAAACTGCAAAAGGCACCATCAAGAACACATCTTGGGATACAAATAATAATGATGGTAACTCTGAAATCTCCAAAGTGGGTTATGTAAAGTAAAAGAGAAAAAAGAAAAGAGATAGAATTTTGGTAGATAGATGTATAGAGCTTTTCAAGTTTTTCACCTCTTGTGTTGTGTTGTGTTGTGTCACTTTTTTCAGTATATATAATCGGCTCTGTTCATGTTTAGTTGTAGCATAATCACAGTGTGTCGGAGTCATGTTCTTTTGTTTTTTTAATGTCTGTTGTGTTGTGTAGAGAGAGAGAGAGATTTCGCGTTGTTGTCTGGTTTCTGGTCGGGAAAATAATGTCTCCGATGATAGTGTACATGTTTCACTTGTGGATTTTTGTTTTGGTTTACTTGTTAGACATCAATACGACAGTGTTTTGAGTGTAAACACAGCTTACTTAACTAAACGTCGTCGTACCAGAAGCTATGTGCCACGTAGCTAGTGGGGGCTGAAACGATGTCGTATAGGCAGATAGCTAGTGGGGGCTGAAACGATGTCGTCATGGCAAATAGCATATACTAAATAAATATCCGTTTTATAAATTTATATAAAATACCGGTTTAGTCCTTTAACTTTTCTTTACTTTTTAAAGACGTTAAGTTTATTATAAATGCATTTTAGTCCTTCAATTGTTCGAAATTTACTACATTCAACCCTAATTATTATGTTCCCAAAATTTTCGAGATGTTGAGAGTAGGGAGAAGAAGAAGAAAAGCAGATGAGCAAGATCCGTCCGTCTGTGACAATGCCCCATCGTGACTTACCTGCTGCGTCATCCCCGCCGTTACCGGCGTCGCCTCTTGTAGTTACACTCAACTGTGTCGAAGATTGTGCGCTTGAGCAGGATTCCCTCGCCGGTGTTGCTGGTGTTGAATACGTGCCGCTTAGTCGCATCGCTGATGGTAAGATCGAGTCCGCCACTGCGGTTATCCTCCATTCCCTTGCTTATCTCCCACGGGCTGCTCAACGCCGACTCCGACCACACCAGCTCATTCTATGTCTTGGCTCTGCTGACCGAGCTGTCGATTCGGCTTTAGCTTCCGACCTTGGTCTCCGCCTCGTCCATGTTGATACTTCGCGAGCTGAGGAAATCGCGGATACGGTCATGGCGCTTATACTTGGACTCCTTCGCCGGACGCACTTACTCTCGCGTCACGCGCTATCGGCTTCGGGATGGCTTGGTTCGCTTCAGCCGCTTTGTCGAGGAATGAGACGGTGTCGTGGTATGGTTCTGGGGATCGTTGGTAGATCTGTATCCGCTCGGTATTTGGCTACCAGGAGCTTGGCTTTCAAGATGAGTGTGCTCTACTTTGATGTTCCCGAGGTATGTATTGTTCGGAATGTCTCCCTTACCTTCAGAATTTGTAGGTCGTTAGCTAATTTTGAATGAACTTTGTTCCTTTGCGAGTAACATGGTCATGGAACGATTTATGCTCAGCTTCTACAGACGCAAACTGCGCACTATGATGTTGTTCGCTTCACTTCCTTTGTGGCTTGGATGTTTAGTTTGCTGTTAATAGTTCCTTTTGCACCTGTCTAGGGAGACGAAGAACGAACCAGGCCCTTGAGATTTCCACGTGCTGCCCGAAGGATGGATACATTGAATGATCTATTAGCAGCAAGTGATGTCATTTCACTTCACTGCACACTAACAAATGACACGGTTCAGATAATCAATGCGGAGTGTTTACAGCATATAAAACCTGGTATGGATTTCCTTGTCTGGTTAGTCTAATGAAGTTCTGATTCTCCGGGGACTATTGAAAGTTAATGGAAGTTGAACACCTGCTTTCTCTCATTCCTTAAGTCCTGCTTAATATGTTGTTTTTATATGTCAGGAGCTTTTCTTGTAAATACTGGAAGCTGCCAGCTGCTTGATGATTGTGCTGTGAAACAACTTCTAATTGATGGCACTATAGCTGGCTGTGCCCTTGACGGTGTTGAAGGACCACAATGGATGGAAGCTTGGGTATGACTTTCTTTCCATTCACCTGAGCTTCTCATTTCTTCCTGCCAATTTCCTTGTTGCATTTCTGGAGCTCATATCTTGTTCCAATTGCAGGTGAAGGAAATGCCAAATGTGTTAATCCTACCTCGCAGTGCAGATTACAGTGAGGAAGTCTGGATGGAAATAAGGGAGAAGGCCATCTCCATCCTACAATCATTTTTTTTAGATGGTGTAATACCAAATAACACTGTTTCTGATGAGGAAGTTGAGGAAACTGAAGTGAGTGAAGAAGATGAGCAAACACCTATCAAGCATGATAAATTAGCGCTAATTGAATCCACCAGTAGGCAACAAGGGGAAAGTACTCTCACTGGAACTGAAATCACCCAGTTAAAGGATTCTCGTGGCCCTAGTCAGCCAAAGGTTTCTCAAAATACTGCGACGACACCTGAAGCAAGGCGAAGTAGGTCTGGCAAGAAAGCCAAAAAGAGGCATTCACAGCAAAAAGACATGCAAAAAGCTGAGGGTTCGTCAGTATTATATGAAGAAAGTAGTTCACGAAGAGATGATACTGCTATGAGTGACACAGACGAAGTATTAAGTTCCAGTTCTAGATGTGCTTCTCCTGAAGATTCTAGAAGCAGGAAAACCCCTCTTGAAGTAATGCAAGAGCCTTCCCCACATCAACTTGTAATGTCAAGCAAGAAATTCAGCGGAAAATCAAGTGAACTGCTTAAAGATGGATATGTAATAGCCTTACACGCGAAAGACCTTTCAGGATTCCATGTTTCCAGACAAAGAACTAAAAACGGTGGTTGGTTCCTGGATACTTTGTCCAATGTATCCAAACGAGACCCTGCTGCTCAATTCATTATCGCATACAGAAGCAAGGTAAACCATATCTCTCTTTCTTCTTATTACCCCACTTTCCATGCCTCATGTGTGTAATTTAAAACGCACAGCTCCCTTTTTGTGGTAGGGTTAAGCCATAAGTCTTTGTGATGCATACTGATTTTCCTTTTCCGTCATAATTATCTATATACTTCTGAGTGGCTTATCCGTTTTTGGTATATGGTCTTGTTCCTCTCAGGACACTGTTGGTGTGAGATCATTTGCTGCAGGTGGGAAGTTACTGCAGGTAATCTTTTTCTTTAATCCCATTAAGATATCATTACTCTGTTCTTTTCCCAGTTCGTTAGCTCGACGCTCTTGAGGAAACTAAAGACTTATTAATGTGTGCAGATAAATAGAAGAATGGAGTTTGTGTTTGCTAGTCACAGTTTTGACGTGTGGGAGAGTTGGAGTCTAGAAGGTACTTTAGACGAATGCCGACTTGTCAACTG
Source organism: Aethionema arabicum (assembly GCA_000411095.1). NCBI lineage: Eukaryota > Viridiplantae > Streptophyta > Magnoliopsida > Brassicales > Brassicaceae > Aethionema > Aethionema arabicum. Next base: position 472,869 of record KE151742.1, on the reverse strand, counting down.
CCGAAACTCCTCCGTAAGTCTCTGTTTCCACACATGAACTCAAAAGACTAGATCCAAGCAATTCTTGGGTCAATTTATTGCATAAACATCAATTAATTTTGGTGTTAATGTGAAAACAAATGTTGCAGGCGGTATTGGAAGTTCGTGTGGAGATAGTAGCGACCGTAGGAGACGATGGTATCACACGTTGGATCGATTGAAAGCACAAGTCCCCATTGTCAGTTTTCTCTTCTTTTCCTCTTACATCTTTAGTATTCTACTACTCATTTCCAAAACGATGTCGTGTTTGGTGCATCAACCAACTTTGTCTCTGTTAATTTATTGTCTTAAAAGCTTGTTTTATGAGTTTCTGTGTTTGTTCCAGATCTCTTTAGAGTCTTGTTGTTTGTTTGTTTTCGTGATGAACTTAGAAGTTAGAAGCACGTGTGTGTATTATTTTGTGTGTACTTATAAATTTGATATCTTTTTTGGTTTAGTTCGTGGTTTACTAAATGAAAAAAACAATATATATAACACATTCTAGAGTGTTCAGCAACCTTCGAACCTGGGACCTGTTCAACTAAGGAATGGCACCAAAGTAGACTCCTTACCATCGTCGTCCACGTGGCAGGTTTATCCGCCGTTGATTAATTTGGGTTGTGCCGTTAGGCTTTGCTTTTGTACTAATTGCGTCATTGGGACTAGAATGTCCACATGTCTAGTAGATGTTAGTCCCACGCTTTAAACACAGATCAACCAGCTACTTACACGTGTTCGGCTGATATAAAAAATCACTTTTTTATTTACCTTTTTGCCCTCATCTTCTTCCCTCGCTCGCTTATACTGCTCACAATTCTCTCCTAAAGTCAAATTGCTGCTACTATACGAAAGGGAAGAAATTTTATGGTGTCTGTAAACCCTAGTCCAGCTCATTGTTATACTTCATCTTTTGATCTCATGAATATGAGTTTACCGGGTTTCAATTCGATTCCTCACACGGCGGCTCCGGTGACGGAAGGGTTTGGTGTTAGTACGATTGCTACGATGCCGGTTAACGTGCGTAACAATACGATGTCGTTTTTTGAGGATCCGACGAAGAAGATTAGGAAGCCTTATACTATTAAGAAGTCTAGAGAGAATTGGACTGAGCAGGAACACGATAAGTTTCTCGAAGCTCTACATCTGTAAGTTACAGATTTTGCTCCTCTGGTTTATTTTTATTCTTAGCTCGGTATAATTTTTATTTCGTTTGAATGTTCGAGGTTGAATGTAGAAGCTTCGAGATTTTAATTTATTTCTTGTGGTATGGTCTAAATTCAAAACTAATTGCTGTAGATTCTATCTAGACTTGATACTGTTTATTGACTGTTTACAGATTTGACCGGGATTGGAAGAAAATCGAGGCATTTATTGGTTCAAAAACAGTGATCCAGGTAATTATACAATCTCTATCTAAACCTATTCAATCTGTAGTCTATGCTCTTGCTTTGGTATAAGGATCAGATTGTGATAGAACACAGCCCATGTTTCGAGATTTCAGGTCTCTATTATTGAGTAATTCAAGAACACAGATATGTGATTCAGATCTTAAGATTGGGACTTTTCTGAATTACATATAAGTGTTCTTGATTTGTATTTAGATTAGAGTAAATGTTAGTCTCTTTAATTAAGGATCAGAAATTTAAAACGTGAGAGAATCCATATGTTGCAAACATGTGTGCTAAATGTGCTGTTATTATCTCTGTTTGATTTATCATATTGATGCTTATGAATAAAAACGTGATTTGGTAGATAAGAAGCCACGCTCAGAAATACTTTCTTAAGGTTCAGAAGAGTGGAACTAACGAACATCTCCCACCTCCTCGACCTAAGAGGAAAGCAACTCATCCTTATCCACAAAAGGCTCCTAAAACTGGTTAGTTTCCATCTTCTCTCAAATTTGCTTTATCTCGTAGTTTCAATCTTTGTTCCATTTTGTCATATGGTTGTTTCTGGCTTTCAGTTGCTTTTACATCTCCTGCCATTGGTTCCCTTCCATCGGAAAACGTTTTGCTTGAATCTGAGTTCTTATACACCACTGATTCACACTCACTTCCGCCCAATACAGCAGCCAGTACTAGTAGATTACCACATCATCCTATCAACACACAAAAGTCATTGATCAAAGGTTAGATATGTGCTTACTTTTTCTGTTTATTGTAGCTGCTATATCTAGGGATAGGCATTTTAAACCGAACCGAATCGACCTGAATTAATGTTTGTACCCGAATGGTTTGTTATTTTAGAAACCGGAAACCCCGAAAATCCAAAAGCCCAAAAAACCCGAATGGTTTAACTTTATAAATCCAAAATTCAAAAAACCCGAACTGAATTGTTCGATTAACTTGAACGTCCGTGCCTATGAATCTGATGAGATGTTAACAATGAATTTGATGATTGCAGAGGAATCAGAGAACTGTTGCAGCACTAGTGGTACTAGAGATAAGCAAAGGACTCGAACTGTTACAGAGACGAATGATCAAGAAAGCAGTGAAACGCCACAAAGAGGTAAGTGTAGCAAAACCAGGACTTGTTTAGAGGTTTTTGATATAGATGCTGAATTTGAGTTTTTGTTTTGTTTTGGCGACAGTGATGCCTAATTTTGCAGAAGTTTATAGCTTTATAGGAAGCGTATTTGATCCCAATACATCAGGTCACGTCCAGAGATTAAAACAAATGGATCCAATCAATCTTGAAACGGTATGTCAACAAACTTCATCAATCAATTTCGGGTAAATTGCAAAGAACATTTCATTTGTTGACAAATCTAATAAAAAAAATCGTAACTCGTCAAATTTCTCCAAAAAGTATACTAAAATCTTTTACATTTGCAGAAAAACCCATAATTTTTAGAAATTTTTATTTTTAAATAGGTGAATTTATTTCAAAATTGTATTTAAAATTTAACATAATTTAACCAAAAAATATTTTTTAGAGAAAAAAATATTTCAAAATCTTTTTAAATTTGCAGAAAAAATCCATAATTTTTTTGTTATTTTTAAAATAGGTGAATTTATTTCAAATTGTATTTAAAATTTAGCATATTTTGACTAAAAAATAGAGTCAAAATACGTTGAAGTTAAAATAAAAATAATATAAAATAGTTGATTGTCTAAATCAGAAATGTGGATTTAATAACTCTTGTTTTATTCATCAGGTCCTCTTATTAATGAGAAATTTGTCTGTAAACCTGACAAGTCGTGAGTTTGAAGAACAAGTAAGTAGTGATAAATCCAGAAACATCTTTATAAAGTGAAAACAATTTGATTGTTGAGCTTACACGATATAGTTTGGGTTTTGTTTTTATGCAGCGAAGATTGATAGCAACATACAACTCCAAGTAAAGAGATAATAATAATATGAAAGAAAATGTTACATTACATAGAGAGAAGAAAAAAGCCATTACTCTCTCATGGCGTTCACACTTGCAAACAGAGCTTCCCTAGTTACATGTCAAGCTCTCATTGGCTTAGACTAGACCAGACACAAATGACTTGTATATGGTCCAAGTGGTTTTACTGTACAGACAACATTACCACATGTTAGGACTTGGGACATATATACGTCTGTGTTGAGAAGAGAGAATTTGTTTTGTAATACTATTAGATTGTATTAGGAATGGGTTATTGCATTATTGGGGTTTTTTTAAGGT
>KE151742.1:429904-465022 GCA_000411095.1 Aethionema arabicum | reverse complement strand
GTTTATATATATATATATATATATATATATATATTTATATACGTGTATATGCATATATGGGATGTAAATTATATGTTCGATAATTTCTATGTAGAAAATACATCGACATGACTAGTACAAAATATCATGTATCTTTTAAATTATTAAAATAAAATTAAGGAAATGGTAAAAATAACAACATTGCAGTTATAAAATCTAATGTTCGTTTTCGTGAGTCACAATCATCAATTTCAATTTCTTAAATCTGCTCCTGCAAAAACAATATATATATACAGTAAAATATTGATAAATTAATAATTTTGAGACCGGAAAAACTTACTAATTTATCAAAATTTTACTTAATTTATAAATTAATAATTTTAAGACTTTAAAAACTTACTTATTTATCAAAATATTACTTAATATATAAATTAATAACTTTGAGAGCGGAAAACTTAGTAATTATCGAAATATTACTTAATCTATAAATTAATAATTTTGAGACCGGAGAAACTTACTTATTTATCAAAATATACTTAATCCATAAATTAATAATTTGAAGACCAGAAAAACTTACTTATTTATCAAACTATTACTTAATCTATAAATTAATAATTTTGAGACGGGAGAAACTTAGTAATTATTGACATATTACTTAATCTATAAATTAATAATTTTAAGACCGGAAAAACTTACTAATTATCGAAATATTACTTAATCTATAAATTAATAATTTGGAGACCAGAGAAACTTACTTATTTATCATATTGTTACTTAATCTATAAATTAATAATTTTGAGACTCGAGAAACTTACTAATTATCAAAATATTACTTAATCTATAAATTAATAATTTTGAGACCGGAAAACTTTCTAATTTATCGAAATATTATTCAATCTATAAATTAATAATTTTGAGACCGAAAAAACTTACTAATTATCAGAATATTACTTAATCTATAAAATAATAATTTTGAGACCGGAGAAACTTACTAATTAATCGAAATATTACTTAATCTATAAATTAATAATTTTGAGACCGGAGAAACTTACTAATTATCGAAATATTACTTAATCTATAAATTAATAATTATTAATAAATTAATCATTGTTAATCGATTCAATTAATTCATAAAATATTGTTTTTATAAAGAAACATCTCAAAGTTTTATAGATCTTCTCAAACGTCACTACATTTTTATGTGAAAATTCAATTTATTATATAAAATATAAAACTTTTATATTTTTCAAAATTTCCTTATTTTTATATTTTCGTCAAGTTTTGTATTAATTGTTCTTTTATATTTGAGAAACAAACAATATTTAAGTTTTATTTTACTATGTTACCTTATGTATATATCCCTTATATATACATATATAAAATTCATATTTATTCATTTATGAAATTATTGGGACTATTATTACATAAAGATTTCAAAAAAAATTATTATCATATTATTTTTTGAAATTTTATCAATTTTTACGCTAGACCAACTCAAAACCAAAAGAATACATAATCATGAGTTCTAACATACAATTTTTTATCAATTTTTCCATAAGAATACATAATCATGGGTTAAACCCCACAAAATTAAGAAATAACCAAAATTTCAAAAAATAAATAATATAATCATGGATTATAAGCCACAAAATTATAAAAATAACCAAATTTTCAAAAAAAAAAAAACATAATCATGGGTTATACCCACAAAATTAAGAAAACCCCAAATTTTAAAAAAAAATACCCAAAAAAATTTGAAAACCCAAATTTTGGAAATAATCATTAGTTATAACTAACAAAATTTTAAAATAATCAAATTTTCAAAAAAAAAAACATAATCATGGGTTATAACCCAACCCACAAAACTTGAAAATCCCATTTTTCAAAAAAAAAAACATAATTATTGGTTATAATCCACACAATTTTAAAAATAACCAAATTAAAAAAAAAATAATACCCACAAAATTTTAAAAGTAACCAAATTATAAAAAAAATACATAATCATCCGTTAAAATACAAAAAAAATTAGAAAAAAAATATTTTTCAAAAAAAGTCATTGGTTATTATAACCCACAAAAATTTAAAATTTAGGGAGCGTGAGACGAAACCTTAAATTGGGACACATATTGCTATACAGAAAAATATATTTTTTACATGAAAAATATAAGATTAGGGTCTGTTTAATTTGGGAGTCGAGATGAATGCTTGATAATTTGATTTTTAACCGTACTCATAGTTTCCACCGCCTCTCTAGGGTTGAGCCATGAGATTTGACAGCGGACTTAAAAAACCATCTACAGACACTTTACGTCTAATTATTCTGGATAACGCTTGCATTTTCTATATTATCGCGGTTGCTCGCACAAAGCTAGCCGATGTTTATTCCCCATATACCATCATTGTTTCTTCTCTAGGAAAAGAAGTTTGGGGCCCGTAGATCTTCTGATTCCATACGGCATTATTCCATCACGCTTTCACCAATTGGAAAATGTCTCACAGTACTTCCCTCAGTGCCGCTTTTGTCCCCAATTATCATGGTTTGATAAGGGAATCTACATATATTGCTCTATTTTTCTATATATATTTCCTAATCAAATATTTGTATATATACAAAAATAAATGTATTTAATAGTAACGCTCTTTTTGGGACAAAAAAAAAGTAACGCTCTTTTTGTGTTTTATATTATTAAAAGTCAACATGTTTCTTATTTTTTTCTTGTTTTTTTCTCAAATCAACATGTTTCTTCTTACAAATAAAAAAAAACATATTATTCATAAAATCTAAACTCACAACAAACAACTTGAAACATCCAAAAAAAACAACTAGAGAAACAACACATAATTATTTGATGAAAAGGCAATAAACTAAAAGTAACGAATTAAGGAAATTGAAGATGAGGTAGTTCAAACCCTTTGTATCCAAGAGACAAAAAAAAGAAGACTAGTACTAAATATCATGTATCTTTTAAATTATTAAAATAAAATTAAGGAAATCTTAAAAATAACAACCTTGCAATTCTAAAATCTAATATTCGTTTTCGTGTGTCAATCAATTTCAATTTCTCAAATCAGCTACTACAAATACATTACCCTCACTATACCCTCACTATTTGAGACATATACCCTCACTATTTTTAAAGTGTTTTTGTATACATTGAGAAACTTTACTTATATGAAGGGGTATTTTGGTCAAAGATTAATTGCTAAATGGGAAGTGCCATTTTTGAAAAAATGGCAATTTCACATGTTATTTTTAACAATTTCTCTTATATATATACAGTATATTAGACATATATATATATATAATTATTAATTATTAAAATAATAAAATTTACATGAATATAAATTCAAAGGGTCGAAATCGTGGAATCTTGGCCTCTATTTCAAAATAACCAATTTTTGAAAAATTACATAACCATGGGTAATAACTTAGAAAATTTTCAATTTAACACAATTTTCAAATTAACGAATTGTCAAAATTAATCATGGATTATAACGTACAATTTTTTTAAAATAACCAATTTTTGAAAAAAATACATAATTATGGGTTATAGCCCAGAAAATTTTCAAATTAACAAATTTAACCCACAAAATTTTTTAAATAACCAATTTTTGAAAAAAATACATAATGGGTTATAAGTAACAAAATATACTAAATAACCAATTTTTGAAAAAAGTATATAATTATGGGTTATGACCCACCGAAAAAAATTCAAAATCATATGTTATAACCCACAAATTATTATAAGCAATAAAATTTCCAAATTAGCCTTATTTAAAAAAAAACATAATCATGGATACAACCCACAAAAATATCAAAACTAAGTGGCGGATTTTCATAAATGGCACAAAAATCACCTATTTTGTAAAAATGACAAATGAATTCAATCTTTTACAAACGTAGCAATTTATAGTATTTTAATTAACACATATGCTCTCAGTATTTTTAAAGTCTTTTTTCAACTGCAAAACTGTTTTTTTTCAATCTAGAATGATTTTTTTTCCATAATTTGGGATTAGGTTAGAAGGATAAATTGGTCTAAAATAAATGTGTATATTGTGAACTGTGAAGTGTAATAAATGAAAATATGACACTTTCAGATTTTATTTTTGGCAATCTTTTAAATAGCCTACAAAAATTAATAATTATATGACAAAAATTGTCAAACTTAAAATTAATTTTTGTCTTTAGATTGTTATTTTTTTGTAATTGTAAGGATTATATAATTAGTAATAACTGTAAATTAATAAATAAAAAAAACCTTTTCGTATCTTCAAATGAAAATGTTTAAGTTTAATAGTTAGAAGTTAGGCCCATTACTCATCGAACAAATAGAATTAAATGTCAGGCCCAAAGTCAGGCCCATAAATAAAGCTCATCTATATATGGTATTTTTAAAAATTTTATGACAAGAATATTATAATTTGATCAAAGTTTATATGTTGTGTAATATGTGTATATATATATTTTAATAAGTTTGCATAGATACTCTAAAAAAACATCTATTTTCAATAATAAAACAATAATATATGTATATTTTATTATGTGTTATATATACATATTATTTTCATTCTTTGTGGAATAGGCTCTTGAGTCTTACATCTAATTTAATTTTCTTCTATCTTATCATTTGTCAACGAGTATAATGTCACTTATTAACTATATACAGGGCCGGCTTAAGGTTTACGTCCTCCTAAAGAAAAACACAAGTTTTGATACCTTTTAATGAATAATTTTTTTTTTGATGCCTTTTTTTACCTTAAATTTTTGTATAAAATATTGATGCCTAAGGATTGATCCTTATCATCCTTATGGAAGCGCCGGCTCCTGACTATATAATATGTAATATTTGGACCGACCTAGCTGCTATGCTAAGCCACGCAACATATTAGATGGTCAAAAATGGTGTTATCGCTTTGAAAACGTTATGGGACAAAATGGACCCATTATGATTCTTTAAGCTCACGTGATTATTTTATATTTTCTCTAAACAATTGTTAAATTAATATGATATTATCTTGAATATGGTCCCACATGACATGATACTGATATGATAACAATATTCACAAGTTAATTTCGCAAGTTGCGATAAATTAAATTATAACCTTACACGGCTTTGTTGAACTATTCTACGTTTGTATATTTATAGTATATAACATGCTTTTATATAATAATAATAATTAATAAATAACATGTTACATATAATATGAATGGAAATGTTTGCATATATACATCATACATATAATGATAAATTACTTGTCTTCAACAAAAATATAAAATAAAGATTCGTCATGAACCAAACTAGTTTTCTTGTAAATTAAAAGGAAAATAAAAAAGATTAATTAAAATTAATATATATACTTCTTGAAGTCATTCCATTTATTTATACTTTGTTATTTCTTTAAGAAAACTAAAACCAACCTAACAATTAAAAGCTTTTTAAAACGAGGAAAAATTTGCAAAAAAGTGTAAAATATTAAGTATGTATTGCGTACACAAATGTCAAAAGTATATACATTCACATTAACAATCCCTCAATAAATTAAATTAATTAAAAGTTGTTTCCCACTAACAAGAAAAGATAAATTTATTTTGTGGAATATTTTCTTCTAAATAAATATTCTAACTAATATAATATAATTAAATAAAGTAATCATGTCAGTATTAATTTATTATAACAAAGAGATGAAACTCTCAAATTCAATTTACTAACTCTAAAAATTCAACGAAATCAAACCAAATAATATATTTATTTATTTTATATTTTTAAAGCAATTTATTTGACGAAAACACCACGAAATTAATAAATTAATCATGAGGAAAAATCAGCAATTTATTAGCCGTTGGATTAAAAAAATCCGCTGGCCACAATTGACTTTTCCTTGTTATGTACAGTAAAGCAAACAAGTAGACAAAATTTGTCTGTGAGATTACTAATAAACAAATTGTAACCGTACACGCATTCATCTGTCATTTTATGTTTTTCGTCACAGCCCGTAACTGAAACCTAACCCACTTTCTCTCTTTTCCTCTACCAAATTAAACGTCGACCTAATTTTTTCTTATCTGCAGAAAGACGAAAACTTTTGTGTTTTTGAGTCATATAAGAACGCGTTTTTAAATTCTCTCGTTTCTTTGAAATTTCTCACCCCAAATTCGGTATGTTCACTAACCCAACATTAATTTTGTCTTAATTTCATGTAATTTCGATTTTGATTTCTTTCCCGCTAACTTGATTTCTCTTCTCTTTTTTGTTTGGTCAAGAGTTTAAATTCAGGTGAATCGGAGCTTCTTTTGGAGTAACTTGTAGTTTCTGTCGAAGGATCTTTCTCATTATGTGAGTTCTAAAGTCATTTTTTATAGTCTTTATCTTCATAGGTTGTGTTTGAGCTTCAATTCGTTCGTTTCTTAGATAATCCCGTGTCCGATCTACCTTTTCCATGGAAATCTCGACATGGGTTCTTCAGAACTCAGAGTTGAAGATCTGGGCTTCGTTAATCTTCAGAAAAAAAACGGATCCTTGACTTTTACTTGGAAATAGCTCTTATCTTCTAAGGTTATCCAAGGTTGAATCTTGGATCTATTGATTTCAAAGGTTTTTTTCATGAGCTAGATCAGATCTAATCAAAATTGTTGACTTTTGTGTCTTGATTACAAACAAATTTGATCTCATATTGGATATTTCACACCCCTGTTTCTTAGATCTTGTTGAATTAATTCTTGTTTAAGCTTGTTTCCATGGATTTAGTAATCTTCTTGTTTAATGTTTTTGTTTCAGTTAACTTAGAACAATGGCAAGTCCACAAGACCCTCCACGTAGCTTCTTCCCCTTTGGAAGAAACCCATTTAAGAACTTATCTTCAAAGAACTCAGGACAATCTCCTAAGCTTCTCTCCCTTTTAAACATCTTCGAAACAAACTTATCAGCTTCCATTGCTAAACTTGTTCCAAAGCAAAAGAGTGAAATCTTAACTCTTTCATGGATGAAATCAGCAATGGAATCTCTTTGTGAAACTCACAAGTCTATCAAAACACTTATAACAGATCTTGAACTTCCAGTTTCTGATTGGGAAGACAAATGGGTTGATATCTACTTAGACATAAGTGTTAAACTTCTTGATCTCTGTAACGCTTTCAGCTCAGAGATCACACGGCTTAACCAAGGTCATCTCTTACTCCAATATGCTTTGCATAACTTGGAAACTAAGAATTACTCCAAAGCTCAATCTTCTTTAGAAAATTGGAAGAAACATATTGTTACTAAGAACCCTAGAATTGAAAATTGCAGAGCAATTTTAACCACTCTTGTTGAATCCTTAAATCTTCCTAAGGTTAAGAAATCAGTTAAAGGAAAAGTACTGATGAGAGCTTTATATGGCGTTAAGGTTAAGACTTTATACATATCTGGTGTTTTTGCTGCTGCGTTTTCAGGATCTTCTAAGAGTCTTTTATATCTTATTGTCTCTAATGAGCTTCCATGGGCACAATCCTTTATGCAAATGCAAAACGCCATTAATGGTGAGATCAAGAACATCTTTTTATCAGATGGGTTAACAGTTTTGAAAGAGTTAGAAGCTGTTGACACAAATGTGAAGAGTCTTTACCCTGAAATTGAACAAGGGGAAGGTCCTGTTTTGTTGGAACCAATGAAGAACTCAGTGATGGAGTTATCTACAGGACTAGATCTTGTTTCAAAGGAAGTGGATTGCTTCTTTAAGATATTGTTGTCTGGAAGAGATACTTTGCTAGAGAATCTAAGGTCGATAAGTGGATCAACAATGTCACCAAAAAAGGGTGCCGGAAAAAATTGTTAAGTGTGAAGAATGTGAAGAAGAAGAAGTGGTGTGTGTATAGATGGTTTAAGTGTTGTTGGTCCATCTTTTTAGGTGTTTGGAATGTTGAATTTGTTTGTATGAGATGTTGTAAAACTTCACTGAACTTATCTATAAAACTTTATATTATAAATCTTGAATTAGGTTTAAATCATATTAAGAATGATATAAGTTTGGTCATATATGTATACGTTGTATATAAAAATCTTGGAAACTTTAGTGAATTTTATGATACTTTTGTATGTAAGATTATGGATGAATGGATAAAATAGAAGACTTTATTGTAAATTTATGAACAAAATATGTAATAAGAATGATATAAGTTTGGTTGTATTTGTTGTATATAAAAATCTTAGAAATTTAAGTGAAATTGATGATATTTTTGTATGTGAGATTATAAAAAGATGAATAAAATAGAAGACTTTATTGTAAATTTATAAAATATAGATTTGGTCTAATTTTAGTTTGGTTTTATATGATTTCATTTTCATCGGTTTTTTTTTTAAATGTTTGGTATCAGATATGTTACATATCCAATACCAAACATTTTGAAATTTTTTTAGAATTTACATTATGCTACATATCATATGTAGGAGAAATAATTTTGAACTTTTTTAGAATTTAATTTTTATATATAATTTAAACTTAAACTAACATGGATAAATATTTGATTCTATATTTATGGATTTNTATATATATATATATATATACTCTTTTAAGTTTTTTCTTATCTATATTAAAAGTAAATTGTTCTATTATAGTTATGTATTTTATAGAAAAGTCTCATCGTTGATATGATGGAAATTATATTATATTATAGTAATTTTAAATAACTTATTATTATATATTTTGAAACATATCACGTTGGTGAAGAAAAGATTAAAAAAAATTGAAAAGAAAACATATCACGAATATAAAGTAGGTTATGGTATAACCTAAAATTTGTATTAAATTCTATTAGTAATTTTACAAGCAAAACAGTTGATAGTTGAAAACGTAACCCACCTAACTTATATAATCTTTTATAAACAAAACTAATAAATTAAATAAATAAAAACAATTAATTACAATAATGTTTATGTTAAAACTTAAATGGTAGTATTATATTGACCAATAATATAAACCAAATTCCGTTAAATACAAATTATATACCATATAAAATCTTTATTCTTCTAATTAAAAATATAAAATAATTAATTACCCTATAAATCCGATATATCCTTTTTTATAGGAAAAAACACTAAATTAATAAAAATATAAATTAAAATATTTTCATCTCTTTAAAACCTCACAAGTCACAAAAAAAAATTCAATTAATTCCGCCATGGATCCAAAGGTTTTCTCTTACGAAAAAACTAAACCCTTAAAATTAATTCACCATTGCAGAATGATGAAACTAATCGTAACAATCGCAATTTTACTTTCTTTACCTTGTTTTTACTACTCTCTATATTTCATCCCCTCAAATCAACCTGAACCCATCTCAAATCTCGTGAATTTAACCCGACCCGGTTCAATTTCCGGTTTAAATCCCGGTTCAAGTCAAACCGAAGTCAACCACATTGTATTCGGAATCGCAGCGTCTGCAAATCTCTGGAAACACCGTCAAAACTATGTAAAGCTTTGGTGGAAACCAAACGAAAACATGAACGGCGCCGTTTGGTTAGACAAATACGTAAACAACCAAAACGACAGCGTTTTACTCCCGCCTATTAAAATCTCTTCCAATACGTCATCGTTTCGTTACAATTACCCAAACGGACTCCGTTCAGCGATAAGAATCACGAGAATCGTTTCAGAAACGGTGAGATCACTAAACGGAACGGAATTAGAGAAAAATGTGAGATGGATTGTGATGGGAGATGATGATACAGTGTTTTTTACAGAGAATTTAGTTAAATTATTGAGAAAATATGATCATAATGAGTTTTATTACATCGGAAGTTCGTCGGAGAGTCATATACAGAATCTGAGATTTAGTTATGGAATGGGATATGGAGGTGGAGGATTTGCGATAAGTTATAAGTTAGCGAAAGCTTTGGAGAAGATTCAAGATCGATGTATTGAGAGATATACGACATTGTATGGTTCTGATGATCGGATTCATGCGTGTATGACGGAGCTTGGTGTTCCGTTAACTAAGGAAGTTGGGTTTCATCAGGTTAGTACTCTGTTTTTTTTTTCCGAAATCCTCTGTTTTTTTTAATTTAAAAATTTAATTTTTTAAAAAAATTTTTGTTTCGTATCTTTTAGAAAACTGCCGAATCTTTTATTTTATTATTATTATCGTGTATATGTGTTTCGAATATTTTACGGGTATCTTAACTGAAAAAAAGGAGCTAAAAAAATATTTATACTATCTAAATAATTTTTTAAAATCCTGTTTTTAATATTCATGTTTTAAAATTTAAATTTGAAATTCCAATCAATTTAACAAATATGCAAAATGTCCTAATTTTTAAAGTTTTTACAAATATATTATTATTGCGTCTAGTTATAGGACATATTTGCAACAAAAGAAAAATTGAATTGGAGTATTTTTGAAAATCTCCTTTTTTTTGTTGAGAATAAATTTGATTTTCATGATTAAAATTTAGTTTTGATTTGAAAATATAATTATCAGGATTTAGCGTTTACAAAATCTTATTATTATAATTTTATAATTTAAAACACACATATTTGATTTTTGTTGTCACCAAACGAAAATAAAATTTAAAATACAACAATCTCATATATTTATAATATATTTAGGTTTTGTTAATGGTCGTAATTAGGGAAAGCTGTTAAGATCTAATTTTATCGTTGATAATATTTTTTTTTACATCAATCGTTGATAATATTATAGTTAGTTATAATAAATATCTGAATTTTAATTTATTTATTTATTAATATTAATTAACAACGAGAATCTCAGCGAGTATGTCTGGTCTAGCACTTTTATAAGTCAATAATTTTTTTTTTGTCAAGATTAGTCAATAATTGGTTGCCTACATATTAATTTCTAATGTTTATTTATTAATTTATATAAGATATGTTTTATTAATTTTTTGATTTAATATTTGTAACAGTTTGATGTATTTGGGAAGTTAATGGGCCTATTATCGGCCCATCCAGTGGCCCCAATAATATCAATGCATCATTTAGATTTAGTGGACCCCATTTTTCCAAATATGGACCGAGTTAAAGCCATGAAACGACTCATGATCGCAGCTCAACTCGACTCACCGAGTTTAGTGCAACAATCAATCTGCTACGACACGGTTCACCGATGGACCGTATCCGTTGCTTGGGGATACACTATCCATATTACACGTGGCGTGTTATCAGCCAAAGAAATGGAGATTCCTATGCGCACTTTTTCTGATTGGTATAGAAACGTGAGTGATAAAGGTTATACTTTTAACACGCGCCCTATTAGTGAGAACACGTGTCAACATCCGCGCGTGTATTTTCTTAATAACGCGCTTATGGTTTCGAATAAAACCGCGAGTGAGTATGTGAAATGGTATGATCCATGGAATCCTAAATGTATGTGGGATATTCCAGATCCTTCTCAAATCGAGCGGGTCATAGTTTATAAAACTCCTGTTCCAAATAGATGGAGTAAAGTAAGTATATTTACAAATTATATTTAATTTATATATTATAGTTTTATATTATTGATTTTTTTTTTTTGTATTATTCAGGCACCAAGAAGAGATTGTTGTAGAGTATTGCCTATGAAAAAGAATGGGACGATGAGGATCGAAGTAGGAGCTTGTAGAGATGGTGAAATTATTGAATTTTCCACTAATTGATTTTTTTTTTAATTTTAATTTAGAGGGAACATAACTTTTTTGGGGATTTTTAATTTAATTTTCATGCTAATATATACGTCTACTATGCTTATTTTTGGGGATTTTTATGTATATAGTTTTGAGCGTTAGTTTTGTTTAGCCTTATATGCTTATTTTACTTGATTTAAGAATATATAGAAATATATTGGGCTTGGGCTTTGAGCTTGGCCCATTATATTTATCGAATATTAAAATAAAAAGGAAAAAATCGGAAAGAAATTAGATGGGATGACGCGTTAACTCGGATTCGACTCGGAAAAACCTTATGTAGATATGGACATGGAAGAGATTCGGCTGTGAGCAATCCATTTTTGAGAATGGAGATTCTGTGTTTCCGTATCCTCGTTGTGATGCGAAGCTGCTCTCATCGGAGGGATCAATTTCTCTCTGATCAGAAGATTCAGCTCTAAATCTCCCTTAGATTTACCGAATCGCAAGGATTTTCCCGCGAAAAACGAAATACGAGTGCACCGTCGGCGCAAAAGGGATCTAGATGGTACGTCTTCATTTCCTCAGAAATCAATTTCAATGACGCTGAATTTCACGTGACTGGTAACGGATACGTCCTACTTAGAAATTTTAGACGGCTATGATCAAAACTCCTCCCCTAATTTGCAACCTAGTTTTAGAGAATTTCTGATTTGGGTTGATACTATTGGAAGATCATTATTAGGTTTATCCCTAGTAAGAATTCGAAATTAGCATTCGTTAACGCCATAGAAGTGTTATATCTGTACCTAAAGATTTGATTGCAGATGTTGCAACCTCTGTAACACAAAATGGAACTGTGAAATTCACTGGTTTAGCTCAACAAGCCATGGAAGTTGTTTACAGAATCAACATTGGTGGGAGAAAAGTGACTCCATTCAACGATACATTATGGAGAACTTGGATTCCTAATGATGAATTCCTCAAAGTAAGTAATGGATTTGAGAAAATTTACTTCTCTGGGTGGATTAAGTACACAAAAGAAGGAGCAAGTCTTGAAGTTTGTCCTGATAAAAGCAACAATTGTTCAATTCCTCAGGTTAATATGACATGGGAGTTTCGAGTGAAACATCTAATTCGAATGCATTTCTGTGATATAGCTATAGTTTATCACTAGATTTGGTATACTTCAATATCTACATCGATGGGAAGTTAGCGTGTCAAGACTTTGATATCTCAGATTTGATAGGTTTCGTCTTAGCCTCACCTTTTTTACATTAGATTTTGTGGTGGAGGATGAGTACTTTTTCTGATGATTTGATATCCATAAGTATTGGACCGTCAAGTAAAAGTGTTGAATATGCGATTGATGGGATTTTGAATGGAATTGAGAACTTGAAGATGAATAATAGAATGGGTAGTTTTGATGGGTATGTTTCGACGGAGATGGTACTTAGGAATTGCCCAAATAGACGAAATCTTGGGTTGTTTTTGTCATCTTGATGAGTGCTTATGTTTGATGCAAAGAAGAAAAGTTAAGAGATGGATTTAAGTGGTCGAGGTTGTCGGAAAATTCACCGGAAGATATGAAAACAGGGAATCTAATTGGATTAACAATGTCTTGAAGCTTTCTTGGTTATGCTAACAACAACAAATACTTGTTCAATGTTCACTATATTTTTATTAACAGTAAAGTTGTTGTTATTGTTACACACATTTATATATACGAGGTATTGAGGTGTATATATCTTTGTTGTTCTAATTTTGTGTATAAAGTATTTTTCATTTTATAAAAATTGGCTTTTAGTTTTCAATTTACTTTTTAAATTAAAGTTGATGTTTTGACTTATACTAAGATAATATGATATTTAGATTTTGAACTAATTATGTTTAAAGAAGAAAGTTATCAATTAAAACGAGTTTGTTTTTTAACTTTCAATTCTGCTAATTAAGTTTTTTAATCTCTAAATTTTAATAATCTAATTTTGTAAAGTGCAATCCTAAATTTAAAATTATGTATAATTACTTTAAATTTGGATCATACTTGTTTAAAACTTGTTTTTGTTAAATTTTAAAACTTGTGGTTTAATATTATGAATTAATTTTTATTTGAAAAATCTAATAGAATAGTTGTGGAAAATAATTAATACTAAAAGTTATAAAAAAATTAGACGTTTGATTTTTTTTATTAATAAATATGACAACTGAAAAAAAAAAAAACTTATAGAACATATAGAATGGTAAAGAATTTATAGAGTTTGAATAGGAATTGATAATTTAATAATGATTGAACAAAAAAGTAAAAAAAAAAATAAAAGGTCAAGAGTTAGTGTGAAGTAATGATGAAGAAGAGGAATAGAAATGGGCCTAATTTTTATCCTTTGGCGCGTTGGAGTAAAATGACACGCGTGAGATTCGTGGGACGGTAGAGAAAATGACACGCATGAGCCGACATGTCACATTTCGCACGTGTCAATTTCATTCGGACATCAAACTCACCAAAGCCGAACACGAACCCAATTAAATAGTCTACGCAAATTTACACCATTCAATTTGGCCTCGTCTCTTTTAATCTCTTGCACTTCTATTACATTACATCATAAATATACAACTATATTTATAATTACTTAATAAAATACAACAATTTAACTGAATATTAGCTATTCAAAATTAGTATAAAAAGATTTATTGCAATTGTAAACGAATTTATGTAACTATAATAAGATTTACTTGTTCATATTTCATTTGTATATATTTCTTCTGTTTTTTATTTTAATTTTTTATTGATTAATTATTTTTTTAAATAATCGTTATATTTTAAATAACTATTTCACATAAAAATTAACAAATATTAAATTATTTTTTTAAAAATGTTTTATAAATTTTCATTTCAACTTTGATAAAATATAATTACCGTTTTATGTATAAGTATATATATATATATACATATATTATATCATACTTACTTATAATATATGTTTATAAAGATTTTTGAGGATTATACCGGGAATATTACTGTTCGGTGCTTATAACAATTATTTTTGTATGAGATTGTGCACGTATTAATAATTCTTTGATTATGATGTGCAGTCATAATAAAATCAATGATACTAAAAGAAAATAATTCTCGTATATATGCCTTCAAATAGTCAAACAAACAAATATTAAATCTAAAATGCCAATATATATAGCTAATAACGTACCTTCGTACTTAATTAGAATTATCTAATATTATTTATGGCTGATGTATTATGTACCTTTGTACTGATTAATGACATTATTAAATAATGAACCATTTATTGTTTTTATGCTTAGAATGTATTTGGACAGGTTGTAACCGGTCAGTAAAATATCAATATATATAGTTAAATTATTTAAAAGGATATGTGAAAATTAAGGTAGCATGTCCTTGGCCTCTTCCTAAGTCAAAATCTTATTACAATTTTTTATGACCATAGACTATTACTTAAATTAATACTTCCATTAATATAAAACTATAAACATATCTGCATAGTTGTATACTTTATTGTTTGACATTGGGGAAGATTTACATTCATTTATATAAAATATTTATTTATTTAAAAAACAGTATTTATAGATATCATGGGTGGTTTTTCAAGGCAAAAAATTACACAATTCATTCGATAAAAAATGGCATTTTGATAATAGATTATATCTGAAAACTTAAGTTAACAACAAGAGAAAATTTGATTAAAAATTTATATTTCCAAAAGGTGTAACTAAAAATCTTCCCTTAATTGTTCTCAAAATATTTAGTTATTTAATGTGCTATTCAATTCAATTTATGATATTCTTTTTACCGCTATTTATTTTTTCTAAGATAGTATACAATTATTTATCCAAACTATCTAAAAATATTAAGTAACACAAAAAAACACTATATATATAATTTTTTAAAACAAAACCAATATTGATAAACATGCATTTAATTTCTCAATAATGAAATATAAGTTCATAGTATCTACATATAGAGATGAGTATCAATATTGAACATAAAACGTATTTTTATTTTCACATATTATATAATTCTTTACGCCATCTTACAAAATAAGTTAATACTTAAAGAAAAAAAATAATTGTTGGCGAAAAAAAAAATTAAATAAATAATTATAATTATAATAATAATAATAATCAAAATAATAATAATCGAGAGTCGCATACCCACATGCCATGAACCATGCAAGTAGCTTACTTCATCTCTAATTCCCACTCATAAACATCACCTCTTATATATATATATATACACACACACATAAATATTAAATTCCATCAAAAAGCAGAATCGTATCTCTAAAAGATTCTTATAAAATTTAAATTATTATGGAGATTATGAAGAAGATCGATGAAAATCAAAGAGAAGAAGAGTTTAAAGCAAGAATTAAGGGTTTAATTAAGATGTTAATGATGATAATATTTCTTGGAACTATAATGATATGGATCATGATGCCAACACTTACATATCGAACCAAATGGTTACCTCTCATGCGTTCTAAATTTGCTGCATCTACTTTTCTTGGTCCTTCTGGTAATTTTTCATTAATTTTACACAATTTTAATGTTTTTTTATTAACCATTTTTAAGGGTTATGTTTAAGTGAATTCTTTATTTTTTTTGGGATTAATTATGACTAAAAACGAAATATCAAAACATCTTTAAATTTTGTCTATGTTATGCTTTCATAAACACACATCTTCTAATTTAAACTAGTTATCGAACATTCTACTTTTTTTAATTCAAAGTCGCCTCAAATAAATATAAATATTCCATAACTTTTGATTAATATTAATTATATTTTTTTGATAAACTATAAATATTAATTCTGCTAGTATCGTTTTAATGTTTCCATCAAATTTAATTACTTCAAAAACCAATAATTTACTCTCTTTTATTGTGATAAAAAATCATTATATGTAAAATCACTACATATAAGTACCAAACTTCTAATGTTTTCACTAATTTCAAATTTTGTTAGCAATTTTTTTTAATGAACCTTGGTTTAAAAAATCTCGTTTTTTTGTGGTCAAATTATATACAAATAAATATTAAATTATAAGATTCATTTTGTATGGTAATTTAAAATTTTAATCTTTGTTTATACGACAGGTATGACTCTTTTCATGTTCATGTTCCCAATAATCCTCATAGCTTGTTTGGGATGTATCTATCTCCACTTGAAGAAACAAAAGACTCTAAACAATATCAATTTGTAAGTATATATTCTATAGTATCTTTATATAAAAAACTTAATGAGATATTTATTAAAAATATGATTAAATTGTGAAATTAAAAGGGAGAAAAAGAGAAGAGTAATGGGTGCAGTAAGAAGGCCAATGTTAGTGAAGGGACCATTAGGGATTGTGACAAAAAGTGAAGTAATGTTATTGACAATGTTTGTGGCTATTCTTCTTTGGAGTTTAATCACTTATTTGCGTAATGGTTTTGCAACTATTACTCCTCAATCTGCCAAACTCCATGGAGAATCTTTGTAAGTGTTCTTTAATTTTTTGTATAATTAATAACGGCGTTAAAAAATACTCTTTTTGTCCCATATTATTTTATGTTTAAGAATTTTCACTTTTTCTAAGAAAATATTATTAATCTATTAATGTTTTATTTTTTAATTGTATTTACTTTTTTTTTTATAAAATATACATTCTCTTTTTTTTTTTTAATTATCTATAATTAACCAATAAGTATAATGAATTTTTATATTGATTTGTGGAATTTAGAAATTTGATGACACGTTTTTATCTTAACTTAATAAAAAAACTAATACTAAAAAAAAATATATGGAACAGCGGGAGTATCCTTTAATTTTTAAGTTAAAAGAGTTATCTTGATTCAAAAGATGAGAATTTAAGAGTAAAATATATTTTTGATCTAATAGTGAAATTATATATTCGAGATGGACCAATAAAAAAGTATTAAGAATTCCACGTTTACATATATAATAATAGATTAAAATATATAAATTAGAGACAAATCTTCACATCGTATGGTTAAAAAATATATTTTGTGTTGAAAAAAAAAACTCTAAAATAATAAGGTAGTTTTAATGATTATTTAAATACATTTGTAAACAAAAAAAATGGTAAAAAATTGTCTAAATGAAAAAATTTATGTATTTCATACAAAAATTATAAATTCTATTTTAAATTAACTAAAATTTGTGTATGTGTTTGATTGAGTTTTAGATGGGAAGCAAGGCTAGAATCAGCTGCGTTGCGACTAGGACTGGTCGGAAACATATGTTTAGCATTTTTATTTTATCCGGTGGCTCGTGGTTCCTCGTTGTTACCTTTATTTGGACTCACCTCAGAATCAAGCATTAAATATCATATTTGGTTAGGACATATGGTTATGACCATTTTCACCGTTCATGGTCTTGCTTACGTCATCTTTTGGATTTCTACCCATCAAATCTCTGAGGTAACCATTTTTTAATCTTTCTTTTTTTTTAAGAAAGTAATTGAATAGTTAAATTTTAACTAATTGGGTCCCATATATTATTATTATTATTTTGATTGGAATAAAGTTAATTGAATCGGAGATCCGGTCAACGTTCCACGCTGAACGGAGGAGTTTTCATGCTACTTTTTTTTTATAATATATTAATGCAATAATAAAAATAAAAAATGAAGGTCAAATTTGATATTTAATTTTGAGTTGTCTCATAACATAAATGCGTAGATAAAGCAATTACTATTGTTGAGCCAAAACAAATTTATTAGATTCACACATTTTAAGGTTGAAAAACATATGGATATATATGTAATTTTTTTTAAGAATTATCTAAAATATCCTAATTCAAATATTTTTTTTAAATATGTTTTTTTTTTAGGGTTTACTAATTATACTTTTGAATTTATCGTTGTGATATTTTTGTAAAAAATGTTTGAATGACGAAATTTTCTAAAAATCAATTATGCAAAATGCACTAATTGAATACATTTTTGCAATTTTTTCATAAAGTGTGAGGGTATATCACTTAAAATGTTGGGTATAATGTTAGAACATTTTTGCAAAAAAATGCATGATTATGACATTTTTACAAAAAATATTTGAATGAAGGCATTTTTGCAAATCCTTTTATTCATTAATTTAGAAATATTTTACAAATTCTAATATTTTATTTTTTATATTTGTCTTGTAAAAATAATATTTCCTTTGTTTTATGTTTTGACTTTGTTTTTTTTTTTCCTGACTTTGTTTTTTGTTTTAAAAAATTATTTTTTTAATTTAATTTAATTAAAATAAACAAATATCTTTATAAAACTAATCATTAATTACATAGTTATTGTTCTTTAATATGTGTGAAAAAACATATAACATCAATCAAATTGAAATGGATGGAATATAAAATACTTATCAGCTAAAATATCTTTCAAAAAAAAGAGGAAATAATAATTGTAAAAAAAATACTTAAAAGACTACACATATAAGAATATTTTAATTAATCTCTTAATTAAAGTGTACTTTTAACATATATAAAAAATAAGATTTTATATATTCGTTATTGTTATATGTATCAAAATTAAACGAGATATAAATCCATTAAATTATAAAAACTCCTATAATTACCAAACTTTTTATTTGTGAAATGAAAAGAGTTCTAGTTAATTTAAAATTGAATTATAAATGTGACGTGGCATTTAATTATATTGTTGTTAATTATTTACAGATGATAAAATGGGAGAAGACTGGAGTTTCAAACTTAGCCGGAGAGATATCTTTGTTAAGCGGATTAGTGTTGTGGGCCACCACTTATCCGACAATAAGAAGAAGATTCTTCGAAGTGTTCTTCTACACTCATTATCTTTACATTGTCTTCATGATCTTCTTCTTCCTCCACGTCGGCATCAGCTTCTCTTTTATAGCTTTTCCTTCTTTCTTCATCTTCCTCGTTGATCGTTTCCTCAGATTTCTTCAGTCTCGTGATAATATTCGTCTTCTTTCCGCTCGAGTTCTTCCTTCAGACACTTTTGAACTCACTTTCTCCAAAAATCCTAGTAAGTTTCTTTGTTTATTTATTAATCTTCTTGATTTATTTAGTTTCCGCTGCAAAGTTTGATTATAATTATATAGAAAAGCACACCAAAACGTTAAAATATTATATTTAGATATTACTTTTACAAAAAAAAATATTCCCTTTATTTTAAAATACTTGACTTTTTACAATTTACACAAATATTAAAAAATATTAATTATGTATTAAATAAATATTAATTTTTAGTTTTAACACTATTCTTTTTCTTATATTCATACTAATTATAACATATTTTTAACAAAAATTGTAATCAGTTTTTTTTGTTGGGAATCCATTTTTTTTAGTAATTTATTAATTTAAATAAAATCAAAAAATCAAAAAACAAAATCAAGTATTTGGAAACAAAACTTAAAACCAAAAAATAAAGTATTTTAACACGGATGAAGTATTTCAAAAAACAGAATATTATAACATAGAATAGAATATCATATTTCAAAAAAAATACTATAAAACTATAGAAACTTAAAAAATTATAAAACTGAATTTATTTATTTTTTTGTAACTTGGAAAATAAACTGAAATTAATTTTACAGAATAATATACGTAAATTATTGAAAATTATACGTATCATGTTATGAAAATTGATCAATTAATGTTTATATAATGTTTTTTTTTATTATATAGGATTGGAGTATAGTCCAACGAGTATATTGTTTGTGAACATTCCAAGCATTTCAAAGCTTCAATGGCATCCTTTTACAATAACTTCAAGTTCCAAACTCGAACCAGAGACGCTAAGTGTTGTCATCAAAAGTGAAGGTAAATGGTCGACTAAGCTTTATCACAAGCTTTCTTCTTCCGAAAACATCGATCGTATCGCTGTTTCCGTCGAAGGACCATACGGTCCGATTTCCACTGATTTCTTAAGGTATTCAACACTTTCTCTAAAATCAATCTAATCACTCAAAAATTCGATTTCTTACACCGCAAGAAACTTAAGTTGATTACTTGTATCTCAAGAAAGATTGTTTTGTTTACTGTGGTGTAGGCATGATTCTCTAGTTATGGTGAGTGGAGGAAGTGGAATAACTCCATTTATCTCCATTATACGCGATTTAATCGCTATAAGCCAAAACTCGTCATCTCAAATCCCAAAAATAACTCTGATTTGCGCGTTCAAGAACTCTTCAGACATCTCTATGTTGGATCTTATTTTACCGATATCAGGTCTTCCAACTGAATTATCTTCTAAGGTAAACATTCAAATCGAAGCATATATCACTCGAGATAAAGAACTCGCGGGAAACAGCGAATCAACGAAAGATAAACTTATCAGAACTCGTTGGTTCAAACCGAGTAAATCAGACCAATCTATCTCATCAATTCTTGGACCAAACTCATGGCTATGGCTAGGAGCAATCCTCTCATCTTCTTTTGTGATCTTCATGGTAATCATAGGTGTGATCACTAGATACTACATTTACCCAATTGACCATAACACCAACAAGATCTACTCAATGACTTCAAGAACTATCATATATTTACTTGTTCTTTGTGTGAGTATCATGGCAACTTCAACTGCAGCTATGCTTTGGAACAAAAAGAAGTATGGTAATGTTGAAAGTAAACAAGTGCAAAACGTCGACGTTTCAACTCCAACAACTTCTCCTACTTCCTCATGGGGTTACATCAATTCCTCAAGAGAACTTGAAAGCTCACCTCAACAATCTCTTGTTCAATGCACTAAGATTCACTTTGGAGAAAGACCTAATCTCAAAAGTAAGACTTTATCTTTATACTTCCTTTATAAATAAACATCTAGAACCGATCCTGAACACAAACATTAAAATACTTCTTACGAGTTTATAGTTTAGGGTTTAGGGTTTAGGATTTAGAGATTTAGGGTTTATCTGTTTTTTTACATAATTAAACCGATATTGAATAAAATGATAGAAGGAGTATGATCTTATGAGTTTTTGATTGTGTTTGTTTTGTTGTTGTTGGTTTATACGAGCAGAGTTACTAGTTGATGTGGAGGGTTTAAGTGTTGGAGTTCTTGTGTGTGGTCCAAAGAAGATGAGGCAAAAGGTTGCAAAGATATGTTCTTCTGGTTTACTTGAGAATCTTCACTTTGAATCCATCAGTTTCAGTTGGTGATTTTACTTTAATGTTGTGTTTCTGAGTTTAATAAGCTTTGTGTGGACTTTAATTTTTATGTTTTTAGGAATATATATACTGTGAAAAAAAATTTATAAGTTTTTTTTGTGTTTATGTGGTTTATAATTTTATATTTTGTATGTAATAAACTTCTTAAGCGTCAAATATATTGTAAATTGTAAATGTTTGAAATTATAAAATAATGTTTGAAATAATAAAATAATTTGTTAAATTTTATGGTTTTATCGTGAATTTAAAGTTTAAAATGGTTAAATGCTTTTCTAAATACACTATTACTTTACAAATTGTCATTAAAATTTTGGCTTGTTCAAAACTTAACTGAATTTTGAACTAAATTATATATGTACCCTTTTTTTAGAAAAAAACATATAAATATCACAATTCCGAAAAGAAAATGGTATAATATATTTAATTTAAAATTCTATATTAAAACAGAGATCAACAGTATATACATTTATTAAATTGGTAGATAACAACTAACAATCAACGATAACATTATTTAAAAAAAAATGGTAGTTCAACTATTATTTAATTTTCACATGTAACGTTGGAATGTGCCGTGAAGTTCAACATATTCGAAAAATAGGCAAAAAAAATTGACCCTCTTTCTATATTCTTATCAAATTATAATTACACACGTTTATCAAATTATTTACTAATAATATAATTTTCTCTAATTGAAATATAATATTATTTATATTGCCCACTCTTTTGCGTGTCATATTAATTAAATTGTATACTTTTTTGCGTGTAGGGAATGTTTCTTTACCACTATATATTTGATGAACCGTTGAATCAAAAATATTATCAATTTCGTCTTCCTTGTGCTCAAATTTTCAAATTATTATAATTTTATAATTAATCAATTTAATTATATATAAAATGGGGTTATCTTATGGATCAACGTGGATAATCTTGATCGGATTCTTAGTCAATGATTTAATCGGAGCAATTACTCGTTTTCTCAGTTTTAAATCATGGGAAAAATTCTTCGCCGGAAAAATCAAGATTCCGATGAATGATATATTTCCGGCGAAGAGATACGAAGAGATTATATCACGGAGGAGAGATAATGAGCCCGTGAGCTGCCAAATATGTCAAGAAAAGTTTAACGGCGGTGATGAAATCAGGTGTTTGAGGAACTGCGTACACGTTTATCACAAGAATTGTATTGACCGTTGGATTGAATACGATCAGATTACGTGTCCTTTATGCAGGACATTGATCGTCCCTGATTTTTATTTCTTACGCCTTTAATTATAAAGGTACTTATTAATTAATCAATTAATTTTTTTTTTACGTCCAAACGAAAAAAAAATAGAATTTTGTAGTAAATCGTTAATTTAGCTTCATAGAGTTTCATATTGTATAAAGAGTCCATATTTATATAAATATTGCGTTTTTAGACCGTTCTTTTTTTTCAATATATGAAAATCCTCAAAAATATAAAAGATAAAAATGAAAATATGTGTTTTTAGTATATTTTCACGATAAAACTTATTTACAAAAATTTCTTATATTAAAGGTAGTCTAATTGTTTCACTATAAATGAGACTGTCTTGTGACTCAATTTTTAATGGTAATTAACTAATTATATTAAATTTTTAAAAATATAATTTTTACAATTTTTTGTAAAATTGCTGTATTTTAGAAAAAGAAAAAATTGAAAAATAAAATACCAATAATCTCAGATATTACAATTGCTTTCAACTATATAATATAATAACCTTGTTTTTATATATATAAACATTAAAATTCACAGTGTTTATACAAAAGTATCTACAGACACAGCAATGGAACAAACCAAGCCAAGCACAAGACATGAATATAATAATCTCAACTCAAGGCATTAATCACAACATATAACACCTGGAGAGTCTTTCTTCTATATATAAACATAAGACAAGACTCACAAAAAAATTGTCTTCACGAAGATTTATATATATATATATATATCACAGATTAGAATTGGATATTATATAACTCCACAAGCTCTTCATAGTATTTAGAAAATGGTGATGGGTTTGGTTCTGTCTTGAGAAGCTAATCTTTCAGAGATATGAGCTAATGATTTGAGATTACACCTTATAAGTGCTTCAACGAAGTAGCAAGTCTCGTCCTTTGTGTTCCCTTGAGGTGTATCTACTACAAATGATTCTATCACCATTGTTCCTGCTCTTCCATCAATCATCTCTGGATGTACTGTCAATATTGATGAGTAATTCTACAAAAATAGATACCAAAAGAGTCCACAAGCAGTTAAACAACTAGTAATGCGGTAGCCTGTAAACAACTATGAGATGATTTCAAATTCTTAAGGAAACTAGAGATGCATAAGCTATGAGATGACTACAAACTATTAAGGAAACTAGAGATGCTGATAGGGATAGAAAAGGAATTAATCTTCATTTAGTTAGATTATATGCATTATAAGTAGAATAGATGGGATAGTTAAAGAGGGAGATTTTGGATTTGGGGAATTTGGGGAATTTGGGAAGGATAATATCCTTTTGGGGAGTTTGGGGATACTCAATAATAAACCTTAAATATTGTATTTTGATCAGTTTCAATAAAGAACAGAGAGTTTCTTGAGAGTTCTGGTTTTGGTTCCTATGAGATGCATAACCACTATAAATAGCTATGAGATGATTTCAGACTCTAAAGGAGACTAGAGATGCATAACCTCTATACACAGCTATGAGAAGATATCAAACTCTTCAGTAAACAAGAGATAAATCGCCTCTGTAAACAGCTATGAGATCATTTCAAACTCTTAAGGAAAGCAAAGATGCATAAACTCAGTGAGATGATTCCAGACTCTTATGGAAAGTAAAGATGCATAAATACTGTAAACACCTATGAGGTGATTTCAATCTCTTAGGAAACTAGAGATGCATCTACAACAGTTATGATTTCATATTCTAAGGAAACCAGAGATGCTTTTGTTAATTAGAAGTTTAGTACCTTAAGTCTGTGATCACCACCGATGATTTTGATACCTAGAATGTGTTCTTCATCATCAAGAAGTTCTAATCTCTCGGTACTGGTGGTTGCAGGAAGACCAGATTTAACATTGACTTCTCGTAGACTACCAATCTCAGGGTCACCAATTACTGTACATCTGCTCACAAATGGCTTGTATTTCTGTGGTTGATCAAATCTCCGCACAAGTGACCAAACCTATTAAGAGATTAACCCCATCATTTAGCTGAAATCAAACAAATGAACAGAGTTTTGGGAACCCAAGCGAATCAGTGATCGTACAAAATCAGCGAATCAAAATGAAATTAACAGATCTGCGACCGAGATTATAAAGTCAAATCAACCTAATCAATGAAATCGAAAGAGTACGAGACAATATCATTTGAAATCGAGAGGCGTACGATGTGAACAGGAGCTTTGATATGCTTGACGAGAGCAGAGGTACACTGGTGATCTCTGCACTGATGTTGATGATGCATCCGTACATATTGCGCCGTCTCAACTCCTCCGTACATGGCCGTGCCGCCGCAGTCGTCGTCCATATCTTCCTCCGATCAGAATCTCTCTCGCTATCTCTGAGAGGTCTCTGTGAAGTGGATAAATAGAAAGAAAAGTTGAACAAAAATCAATTAAAATAGTTATTTTTAATTGGTTGCAAAAAGTTTTTTTTAAAATTAAATAAATAATTGATGCCACCGACATATTAACTAAAGTTTTCAACCAATAATAAAATATTACTGTAACAAATATTATAAGACTATTCTTTAAAAAAAGAAGATATTTAAATATGACTTTTGAATAAAAACAAAAATAAAGTTTATTATTTAATAGTACTTCTTTTATAATGACGAGAGACAAGATCGTCCCTAATTTTATAGAGATTTTGTTTTATAATAAAGTATATATCATTGTATCTGATATTTATAATATCTAAAGCTTTTTTATATTTTACTAAAAAATTAAAATAAACTCTATTGATGGATATGTGATGTTAATCATAATTTTCTTATTGGCAAAAAAATCATAATTTTCTTAAGTTTAATAATCACAATTTATTTAGCATGTTGCAAATAAAATTTGAACTTCAAAAATATTTAAGAGAAAAAAAAGAGTTGAGTAATTAAGAAGTCAACAACGCTAATTACGCTCTCTAACTCGTAATTTATGCTTAATCAATTAATGCTTTCGACTTTTATATCATCAAAAGACTTGATAAAAAAACATAATCACGTTTTAGATAACTCTAATTAAATGATTACCTTATCTCATAACATATTAATTATTATCTTAAGGTTTTTCAAACGGTCCAATCTTGTAGTATTGTAACCATTTTATTTTTACCCAACACGATATTCACAAGTGGATAATTTTCCTTAATTCGAGTATTTACCAATTTTTATAGCGTAGTTATTTTTTGTATATATATAAATTATGCAAAATACTATTTTTTTCATATACAGTGGTGCTTTCCAATTTTATTTGCACTATATATCTGTTACCTGAACCAATATAATCAAAATTCCATATATATATAATTGGGTTTTTTACGGAAATAGTAACTNATATGTATTACATATATATTATATATATATATATATATATATATTTAATTGTAACGCTAATAAAATTATATAAAACTCTAAATTGATTATGTCATAAAAAAAAGTCTCTAGTATTATTTTTAAAAGGAATTACCTAAAATGTCATAATTCAAGTATTTTTTATAAATGTGTTTTTTTTAGGATTTACCAATTATACTATTGGCTCTATTATTACGATATTTTTGCAAAAAATGTTTGAATGAAGAAATTTTCTAAAAATCAATTATGCAAAATGCCCTAATTAAATACATTTTTGCAAATTTTTCATAAAATGTGAAGGTATACCACTTATAATGTTGGGTATAATATTATGGTATTTTTACAAAAAATGCATGATTATGATATTTTTGCAAAAAAAAACTTGAATGAGGGCATTTTTATAAATCCCCTATTTTTAAACCAATGAAACAAAATAATTATGTAAAGTAGTTAATTTGTGGTAGTTGTAAATAATTACTTAATTAAAGTAACCTTATCACTTATCAGATAAGACCATATTTAGTACTATTAAGCATGCAAGATTCACACAAAAAAAGTAACTTTAAATTTAAACATAAATAGCATTATTTTTAAAATAAATATCATCGACCACTTGATAAAAAGTTTCTTTTTAGTAATAGCGACAACTCAACTAACTAACTAAAGTCAAATTATTTAAATTAAGCTGACGTGTCGAGCTATTATTGGCTTTATATCTGACCATTTCACTTATTGCAGCTTATCTGCGTTTCTCGTGTGTGCGACACGTGTAATTTATTTTCTTGCTGACTTGGCGAACCTTTTTGCCGACCAATAGATTCTCGAATCTTTATAAATTCAGTTAGGTTTATTATGCTTATTTTTTCAAAGTTTTAAAATACAAACTTTTTATTTATAAAATATGGGTAATCGTATACTAGGATTTTTACAAAAATACACTAATTTATGTGTAATGTTAATAATATAGTTGTATGTACATTTATTGACCAAATTACCCTTCAAATATTATGATTAAACCTTCAAGTTAATCATTAAACTCTAAAATTGAAAATGAAGCAAAAAAAAATCTAAAATTAAATTATTAAACTCCAAATTTAATTGTAATCAATAAATAAATCCTAAAAATTAATCGAAACTGTTTTTTTTTTGGTATCTTAGATAATAAAGAATTATTTTGTTTGTATAAAAATGTATTTTTATAAATTTTAATTTTTTGCAAAACATATGCATAATAGTGTATTTCTCCAAAAAAATATAGGGGGAATTGCAAAAATGCCCTCATTCAAGCATTCTTTGCAAAAATACCCTAATCATGCATTTTTTGCAAAAATACCCTAACACTATACCCAACATTATAAGTGGTATACCCTCAGACTTTATGAAAAATTTGGAAAATATATTCAATTAGTACATTTTGCATAATTGATTTTTAGAAAATTTTCTCATTCAAGCATTTTTTACAAAAATATCATAACAATAGACTCAAGGGTATAATTGGTAAACCCTACAAAAAGAGCACATTTGTAAAAAATGCTTGAATTAAGGCATTTTAGGTAATTCCTCAAAAATATATACAAAATAAATATCGAACATATAAAACACATTTGCACTATATAATTTAGCTGATTCTTCGCCGGTGATAAGCGCCGGAGAGAGAATAACGACGGCACCGTGTGTTTTCAGATTTGCGACAGAGAAATAAGCCGTAGGGTTTAAAATGGGCCTAATGGGCTTTTATATTGGGCTTATGTTCATTTATATTTGGCGGCTTATTTATTAATTTTGACTTTTGACCAAGTCGTATTTGAATTATTATTATTTTTGAATATTTTATTTACTTACAAAGACTTTGTATAATAAATTGGGTTTATTCTAATTTCCCTCTTCTTTTTGTCCTATAATTCATTTTTTGTTTCCACGAAACCACAGAAATTCAAGTAACTGCCATGGGTCTCTGAGCAGCGACCTTGAAAAACGACGACGACGAAGAAGAAGTGCTTCGTTGCTGAGAAAGTTTCTGCGATTAACTCCGTTTCTCTTCCGATTTCAGTTCAGAGGAAGAAATTTACTCTCCGTCGGTTACTTGGAGGTAAGTTTCAAAAATATGTGACGGGAGTTTTCAATTTCCGAGTTTACGTTTCGTGTTCTTGTTGCTGGAAATGTCAAACTAAACAAATAGAAGATGAATCACTGTGTAAATACGCTATTCACTTTCATTACTCCCAGATTTTTGATGAGTTTAGGAGATTAATTAATTTCACAGGTTGAAGATTTCATAGACTTAGATTTCTATAGTTTTCAACGATTGCTGAATAAACATTCATAGGTTTCGTATTATTGTACAAAAATTGGGTAGGAGTTCAGGATTTGGTAATCAAGTTTGGTGGGAATTGACTGATTCCAGATTATACTCAACATTTGAAGAAATACATTTAAAAATACACAACTGTGTGGTTTCTTCTATTTATATATTAGTTTGTTGGGGGATTTATTGTATTTGTACGTAATCATGAAGAAACATTCTTATGGTTAAATTCTTGTTTCTTATTGTTATTGTTTAGGATTTTGTCACACTGTAAGCGACAGATCAGTTGAAATTATCAAAGGTTTGGCTTATGGCATTCAGCATTGATCATCGTGTAAGGTTAGTTTCTTTCTTATCTAAGCACAGAATCTAAAAACATTATCAAGTAATTTGATTCTGATGCTTTCATATAGGTTCAAAGATCCAGACAAATCATTATCTGCTGAGTATGATTACGAAAGAGAATCTAGACCTTCTTTAAACACAGTTTTGAGGAGTGTAAAGAAAGGATTTGGTAAAAATTCTGAGAAAATCATGACGTTTAAGAAGCCATTGAGTTTCCGTTCACATAAGAATGAACAGACCAATATCCAGAATGAAAAATCTCAAAAACATATAATAGATCCACAGGGTCTATTTGTGCAGAATTGGAACAAGATATTTCTCTTTTCTTGTGTGGTTGCTTTAGCAATTGATCCTTTGTTTTTCTACATTCCTATTGTGGATACCGTAAGGCATTGCCTTACTTTGGACTCAGAATTGGAGATAGCTGCAAGTTTGTTTCGTACATTGATCGATGCTTTCTACATAATTCACATCGTGTTTCAGTTTAGAACAGCTTATATTGCTCCTTCTTCCAGAGTTTTTGGAAGAGGTGAGTTGGTAGATGATGCTAAATCCATAGCTATAAAGTATCTCTCGTCTTACTTCATCATTGATTTACTCTCTATCCTTCCCCTCCCACAGGTAAGTACTGAAACTACTTGATTTGATTGCTTACTTTAACATGATTCAACATTGAAATCTGATCTTGTTTCTTTTTGTTCTGCAGATTGTAGTCTTAGCTGTTATCCCCAACGTTCATAAGCCAGTCTCCCTACTCGCAAAGGACTACCTTAAAACTGTTGTAATTGTTCAATATGTGCCTAGACTTCTTCGTATGTATCCTCTTTACACAGAAGTTACAACAACATCTGGTATAGTTACTGAAACAGCTTGGGCTGGAGCTGCTTGGAACCTCTCTCTCTATATGTTAGCCAGTCATGTGAGTTCTTCAATCTTTAATTTTTAAAAGATTGAACAATTCTATCTCTTAACTTTGTTTATTTCCAGGTATTTGGAGCATTATGGTACTTAATCTCAGTAGAGAGAGAAGATAGGTGCTGGCAAGAGGCTTGTGAGAGGCAAGCCGATTGTAAAGTCCAGTTTCTGTACTGTGGCAAGAATAATAATGTTACAAACGATTTCTTGACCACTTCTTGCCCATTTATTGACCCTGATCGAATAGAAGATCCGAATATCTTCAACTTTGGAATCTTTACTGATGCTTTAAACAGTGGAGTTGTTGAAACACATGATTTCTGGAAGAAATTCTTCTACTGCTTCTGGTGGGGTCTACGAAATCTAAGGTTTGTAAACACACAAACCATTCTTGAACCATTCTTGGATTCTTCCTTCAAATTGCTTTTGTTGTTTGCAGTGCTTTGGGACAAAATCTCAAAACAAGCAAATTCGTTGGAGAAATCATCTTTGCTATATCGATTTGCATATCTGGATTAGTCTTATTCGCGCTACTTATCGGCAATATGCAGGTAATAATCCTCAAAGAAGAGGTTTCACTAAGGATTTTGTTATGGATTCTGTGTGTTGGTGTTGTAGAAATACTTGGAATCAACAACTGTTCGTGAGGAGGAAATGAGAGTGAGAAAGAGAGATGCAGAGCAATGGATGTCTCATCGTATGTTACCTGAAGATTTGAGAAAACGTATTAGAAGATATGAACAATATAGATGGCAAGAAACAAGAGGTGTAGAAGAAGAAACTCTTCTACGTAACCTCCCTAAAGACCTTAGAAGAGACATTAAACGCCATCTTTGTCTTGATCTCCTAAAAAAAGTAACTCTCTTCTTCCTCCATGAATCCAAGATTCAAGCTTTGAAGGAAATTTACTAATACATGATTGTTTTTGGTAGGTACCTATGTTCGAGATAATGGATGAACAACTACTAGATGCAGTCTGCGACAGGCTAAGACCGGTTCTGTACACAGAGAACAGCTATGTGATTCGTGAAGGAGATCCTGTAGGAGAAATGTTGTTTATAATGAGAGGAAAGCTAAGGAGCACCACCACTAATGGCGGTCGAACTGGTTTTTTCAATGAAGTTAGCCTTAAAGCAAGCGATTTCTGCGGCGAAGATCTTCTCCCATGGGCATTAGATCCATTATCTTCATCACATTTTCCAATTTCAACAAGAACAGTTCAAGCTGAAACAGAAGTTGAAGCCTTTGCTCTTGCAGCTGAAGATCTCAAATCTGTAGCTTCACAATTCAGACGTCTACATAGCAGACAGCTTCAACACACTTTCAGGTTCATATCTCATTCCGGTTTAGTTCGATTCTGGTTTGGTTTTCTCCGGTTAAATATCTGGTTTAATTGAATTGTTTTAGATTCTATTCGGTTCAATGGAGAACATGGGGAGCATCGTTTATACAAGCGGCGTGGAGAAGACATTGTAGGAAGAAGTTAGCTAAGTCATTACGTGATGAAGAAGAAAGACTACAAAACGCACTTGTTACTAAAGATCGTGAACGCGAACGCGACGCTGCAGCCGCGCCATCGTTGAGTATTGGAGCTGCGATTTACGCGTCGCGTTTTGCCTCAAACGCGCTTCATAATCTTAGGCATAACATCACTCCTCAACACTCTCTTTCTTTGCTACCTCAGAAACCTACTGAGCCTGACTTCACTGCCGATTCTACAAGTGACCCTTAGATTCCTTACACGTGTCACCGGTACTTTAATTGACACGTGTCTCAGGTAACATTTTTTAAACATGTGTTTGTGTATATTAAAAAAAAATCTTTTGGAATAAGGTGCACTATATTATATACATGTGATGTTCCTGTATTGTATTACATTGTTAGTAAGCAAAATGTGAAATATTGTTTTTTTTTTGTAACTCGAATGTGAAAATATTGTTTGGAAAATAAGTAATTAAAGGAAAAAAGTATTGTAATATTCAAAGGAAAATAAAATACAAAGCCAATATTGTTTGAGCCTCTGGGCCTAGTTAAAATTGACTGTAATTTTAGGCCCAGAAGTAAACCCAATGCAGAGTACTACGTCGTATTCATTTTTCCTCCTTTGTCAATAATTATCTAAGGTTGGTTTTTTCACTCTCAGAAAGAAAATCAAGTTTGTGTTCTTGGAAGTTTTCATCAATGGCGGATCAGAGCCCTAGGAAGTTGCAGTTGTTCGTTAGGCTACTCGATGGGAAATCCTCAGTTATAACTTTCGCCTCTCCTTTAGCTTATGGTCATCAAATTAAGCAGAGAATCTTTGAGCAGACGAAGATTCCTACGCATGTACAGCGTTTGGCGTTTGGTATGCGGGGGTTATCAGATATTGGACGAAGTCGCGATTTCCCTGCCTGATGCCACCGTGAATCTAGTACTATCTCTACGTGGAGGAAAAGGAGGTTTCGGATCGTTGCTTCGTGGCGCGGCTACAAAGGCTGGGGCGAAGAAGACAAACAACTTCGATGCGTGTAGAGATATGAGTGGGCGGAGATTGAGACATGTGAATGCAGAGAAGAAGCTAGAAGAATGGAAGGCGGGGGAAGAGGAGAGAAAGCTTGAGAAATTGGCACAAGAGTTTCTTAAGAAACAGGCGATTAAAGGGAAACAAGGTGTTGGCAATGGAGCTACACAGAAGTACGTGAAGAAGTATAGGGAAGAATCTGCTAAGTGTATCGAGGCAGTGGAACTAGCTCTGAAAGAATCTTTCCAAAACGGAAAGAAGAAAGGGAAGAAGATAGATGCAGATTCTGAAAAGTCAAAGCGATTGAAGATCTGGTATGTAAAGCTCTATTTATCCTTATAGGATTTAGCAAATTTGATCAAATTAAGCTCAAATTGATAGAATCGAAAATTTCTGCTTGCTTGATATGTCAAAAACTTATCAATTATTTGCAAATTGGATTGATTAATACATGAACGGAAACATATTTTGGTCTATGATCAAATTCCAATTTGATAGGA
Organism: Aethionema arabicum; assembly: GCA_000411095.1. Classification (NCBI taxonomy): domain Eukaryota; kingdom Viridiplantae; phylum Streptophyta; class Magnoliopsida; order Brassicales; family Brassicaceae; genus Aethionema; species Aethionema arabicum. The sequence continues at coordinate 432,133 of KE151742.1, read as the reverse complement.
TTAAGTAGTTTCTTAGATTTGATTGAAGTATTTCTTGCAGTGAGTTCAAAATGCTGAGTTTTTGTGACTCTGTGTGTGCTTGTTGGTCAAATTTACTATGAAACTCCAATTTGATAGGCTTACGAAGTTGATTGATTGATTAGAGTAGTTCTTGCTGCGAAAACTGAGTGATGGGTTTTGTGATTATGAATGTTCTTTCATTTTGGGTCTACTTATGTGTCAGATTCATTGAGATAGTAGTCAACCTTCTACTCATTGTTGTTGCTAATCTTCTATGATGTGACTATTGTTGCAGGATGGGGAAAAGAACTGTTGAAGATAGTGACAGTGATGATAATAGCAGTGACGAAGAAGATGAAAAATCTGCCTTTATATGCAATGGAAGCCAATTTTACTCGAATAAAAGCTCTGATCCAACAATGGCTGAACCACTTGATTCCTCTAAGAGTTGTTATGAGGAAGAAAAAGACATTATTGTGCATCAAAGCTCAGATGTAGAGATCACCAATGCTCAACTTGATAACACCGAAGAACAAACTGATCATAGACCTGTAAATCAAACAGAAAAGAAGGAGAATCCCATCAAATTAGTTTCAATAAACAATGAAACTATTGATTCGGATACAACAAACATCACAAATACAAGTTTTGGTAGCAAATCTGATGAGCCGCTTAACTTGGATAACTTCAGTACAGCATCAGACATGGAGGTACGATGTTTAATTGTAACGTTGTGTCCTTTGGTGATCGAATACTAAAACACCTTAGTGTCTATTTGGATTCAGGTACTTGGGATGGAGAGATTGAAGAATGAACTTGAAATGAAGGGAATGAAATGTGGAGGAACATTGAAAGAAAGAGCTCAAAGACTCTTCTTACTCAAATCAACTCCATTGGAGAAGATCCCAAAGAAATTAATGGCGGCTAAGAAATGATCAAATGCTAACAGGTAATTGCTTCAATTCTTACTTTGTACATGTTTATTACTATAATATGCTTTGTTATTACATATAATCTAGGGGGAGATTCTTGTGTTAAATTGTTAATTCATTAGCTGATTTTGTCAACGCCTGTTTTATTCGGACATAATAATCCTCTCGACGAGTTCGAAGGTTTTTCTTTGCTATTTTAACCACAGAACTATTCTTATTTATCATGACTTAATATGTTTTTAATTGACATTTAGTACTAATTCTTTTGGTGAAGTGATGTTTTGTGTTCTAGATAAATAAATTATTTGTTTTCTATAATCTTTAAGAACTAAATGCAAAAAAAATATTATTTTTATTTTTTCTAATAATACTTATTTTGATATATATATATATATATATATATATATGTGTGTGTGTGTGTGTATCAAATGGCACGTATTGATTAATTACTAGATAATAAAATCTAAAACGTCAATATATTTTTGCTTTTAGTTATGTAAAAATATAAAGACGATAAAGTATAAAAATCAAATTATATGAACAAGCATATTGTTTATAAATCTAACCCTTTTCTGATTTTTACTTTAAATGAACTATTATATATTTTTTTTATATATAAAAAAATATAATAGTTAATTTTAAGCTTAGACAAAATCTAGTAACTAAAGTTGACCTTAAACTTGGAAAAATTTAATTAAATAATATATTTTAAAACGGACATAAAACATACCGAAAAAAATGTGTATATTCATATTATATATATATTTTTTCTTTTTATAATGAAGGGTGATAAGATAAATAGAAGAAGAAATACGGAATTCCTCTCCAAATTGGGCATCTCGTCTGGATTAAGATAAGCTTAACGTGGTCCATCGTGAACCGTCCGATTCTATTGAGATTTAAGAAATTGGGCGGTTGTGATTCGTTGGAGCACACATTTCAGTGGACCCCCATGTACTCAATGGTCCCCTACTCTTGTTTCTTCCTTCAACTTGTGACCTGCCCTAGCCAACATTACTGGACGACAAATTATCGCCTGCCCTTTTTTTTTCCTTCATACACAAAATTCTATTATATATAAAACTTATTTCTTAATGTTTATTTTATTATAAAAATAATAAAGCACATATTATTTGTAATCGTCTTATTAGTTATTTTTTTTGTTGTATTAAAAAAACAGTATTTTTGTCGGTAATTCGTATTTTATTCTGTTATAGTTTTAAAAAATGTAATATTGAAATTAAGAAGTTTTAAAAACAGTTTTGGTGACCCATCTACCAACTATTTTGATTTCTAA
>KE151742.1:417376-429880 GCA_000411095.1 Aethionema arabicum | reverse complement strand
TTATATATATATATATATATATATATATATATACTTTTTGTCAAAAAAATTGATAAATGAAGGTATTAATTTTACATTAATTACTGTTTTCATACAAAATATATATTTTTTGGTCAAACATAAATCATTATCCATATTTTTTATTTCTATTTCTATGTTTATGTTTATCATGAGAATATTAAAAAAAAAAAAATATCACAAAATTGGGTCCGATCTGATAGAACAGAGAAATATGTACGAAATCCATGTAATATATTAAAAATTGCAGGGCACAAAAGGAATAATTCAAAAAAAGTAAGGGCCAACAAAAAAAAAAGTGTACAAGTAAGACAAACCTTGTAAAAAGGCCCATTAAGACTTAAAGCCCATTACAGATTTAAAAAGAAGAAAAAAAGTCTAAAATACCCATGCTCCGATGAGATAATTACAATGAAATGCCATCGATGTCCATAAAAAGCCATTCAACCCATCTGACTATTGAATCTCCGCCCTTCCTTCCTTATCACTCTCACACACACATACACTCTCTCTCTCTCTACAATTTTCTCTCTCTAGAACCCTCATTGTTTCTCCATGAAAGCTTCGAGCTTTTTCACCTTTTCTTTAAACCATTAAACTCTTTTAATTATCATCATTATTCTTATTATACCAAAAAATAAAAATAAATTAAATTATCTACCTCGAAGCTCAATAAAAAAGACTTGCTCTAGCTCTTTCACTTCATCTCACTCTTAGGTAATTATCAAAATTCAATTTAATTTCTTTTATTGGAAATTAGATTTTTATCTCTTTTGAATTTTGATGAAATTATTATTATTATTATTATTTTTGTGTTTGTTTTGGTAATTCATGAGGTTTATGTGTGTTTTGTATATGTAGAGAAACCGTAGATTGTGTGTATACATTCAAAATGGGGATTATTTTTTTGTAATTAATTACTTAAATTAATTTGTTTTTTTAATTTAATTAGAACAAAAAATGGCTCCTAAGAACAACCGTGGAAAAACAAAAGGAGAGAAGAAGAAAAAGGAAGAGAAAGGTACTATTTAATTAGTTTCAATAATTATAGTTATTTAATTACTTAATTAATGATAATTATTTAATTAATTAATGAATTTGATGGTTTACGGTTTATGTTGCAGTTCTCCCGGTTATCGTGGATGTCATTGTAAACCTTCCGGATGAAACGGAGGCTCTCTTGAAGGTATTATTTTATTTTTATATATAATCATTATTTATTTGATTTTTAATTCATATTTCTTGCGTGTTAACAACTGTTTTTTTTTTGTACCTAATTCTATGAAATTCGTTATAACCCCTTTTTAAAATAATTAATTTTTTTATAATTCTTTAATTCATAATGTGAGTAATCGTTTTATTTATATTATTTTTTTTATTTGGTAATAATGAAGAAGGAATTTAAGATATGGTACGAATATACGTTCCATGGAAATTGATAGTTACATATTACATTTATTTTAAATTTTAAATAAATAGAGAAAAAAACATTTTCAATATTGGCTTTGAATTATCTTCTCAAGTTTAACATTATTTGAACGTGTATATGAATACAAAACAATGTGTAACACACAATTTTGATTTTTTTTTAATAAATAAATTGAATTTATCCTTTTAACTTGTCGGCTATAAAATTAGTAGACGTTATATTGACAGTGAAACATAAACAATATTTGTTGAATATGTTTAATTATTAGAGTTAGTATTTTTTTTTTTAACTCATATTAGTACAATTAGTATTAAGTGTTTCACGTGTTATTTATTAAAATATTTCCAGATTTAGCAAAGCAATAATTAAATAGTATATGTTATGAAACAGGGTATATCGACTGATAGGATTATTGATATTCGACGGCTTTTATCAGTAAACTTTGATACTTGCCACGTCACCAATTATTCACTCTCCCATGAGGTAAATAATAAATAAATTTGCATATAATTTTTTGTATGGAAGTTTAAATTTGGTAATTTTTTTTCTATTTTTTGCCCCAATTATTGGTAACTTGCAACATTGTTTGGTCCAGATATATTTATATTTATTTTGGAGTATTTTTTTAAACTAAAATAGCATAAAAGTAAAGGAAAGTGACTTATATATATGTATGTCTAGGAAAATATGTTATTTTACCTAAAAAATAGCTCGTCTGATTTTATTTTTATTTCTTCTTTTGAATAAGATATATATATTATTTTTTTTTCTTATTTATTTATTTACCAAAAAAAAGTTTATTTTATAAATTATGAAAATTACAGGTAAGGGGAGCACTGTTAAAAGATACGGTGGACGTTTCGGCGCTTAAACCGTGTGTTCTCACGTTAACGGAAGGTAAGAGTTTTATTTCACGTATTAATACGATGCCGTTTTTGATTCGACCCAACCTCTAAATATATTATACACGTATGTAAATAAATACGCGTTATATAATGTGTTGAACGACGCCGTATTTGATACGGCTGTAAAACGACGTCATTCTTAGAATTTCAAATTAATTTACTTGCAGAGGATTACGATGAAGAAACAGCGGTGGCGCATGTTAGACGGTTACTCGACATTGTAGCCTGTACCACGTGTTTCGGTCCATCGGCGGCGAGGAAGGAACCGGAGAAATTGGATTCCGTTAAAAGTGTGTCTAGTGCGCAAGTGAAGGGAGGAGGGAAGAATTCCAAGAGTAATGTCGGTTCTGGAGACGCTGCGAACAGACAGGCGGAGACGTCACCCCCGCTTTCTCCTGCGTCGAAAGATGCGGTCGTAGATGAAGCTGGAGAGACTAGTCATTCTTTCCCTAAGCTTGGAAGTTTCTACGAGTTTTTCTCTCTCGCTCACCTCACTCCTCCTATTCAATGTACGATCGTCTCTTAATTTGATGACCTAGTTCTGATTACGTGTTATTGATGGTTTTTTTTTATCATTGCTTAAGATATACGGGTAGTGACGAAGCGGGAAACTGAAGATATTGCTGTTGACGATCATCTTCTCTCCATCGATGTAAGTTTATAATAACAGAAATGCTATTCATATGGAAATTGGTTGTTTCTATATGTTGCATTGGACTTTGGACTTTGGTGATATTGTTTGTGTTCATAATTTATCTCAGGTGAAGCTTTGTAATGGGAAGCTCGTTCATGTTGAAGGTTGCAGAAAAGGGTTTTACAGCGTAGGAAAACAAAGAATTTTATGTCACAATCTTGTTGAATTGCTTAGGCAACTTAGCAGGGCCTTTGATAATGTAAGTTTTCTAATTGTGCTTATGTATGCTGTATCTATCTACCGTAGTGTTCATACTATATAGTTCATATGTTGTTTGCAATTCTATGTTGAACTTGCTTGTTGATCTCCTTTGTTTCTCATTTCAGGCTTACAGTGATCTTCTGAAAGCATTTGCAGAGCGCAACAAGGTACATATTTCTCAACCTTAGTGAGGATATAGTGGCTTTGCATATTTTGGTAAGCTTAAGTTAATTTGGGTGTACTTAAAGATCATTTAATTTATGTGCAGTTTGGGAATCTTCCATATGGATTTAGAGCAAATACATGGCTCATCCCACCTATTGCGGCGCAATCACCAGCAGCATATCCACCCCTTCCTATTGAGGATGAGAGATGGGGAGGGGATGGCGGTGGCCAAGGGAGAGATGGCAGCTATGATTTGGTTCCATGGGCTAGCGAGTTTGCATTCATTGCATCTATGCCTTGCAAAACAGCAGAGGAGAGACAAGTCAGAGACAGGAAAGTGTTTCTTCTTCACAACCTCTTTGTTGATGTTGCGACTTTCAGAGCCATTAAAGCTGTTCAGAAGGTAATGGCTGAGCCAGGCTCGGATGAAGGTTCCAAAGTTCTTTATTCTGAGACAGTAGGAGACTTGAGTGTCACAGTTACGAGGGATACTTCAAATGCAAGTAGCAAGGTGGATACAAAAATCGACGGAATCCAAGCCACTGGTTTGGATAAAAAGAATCTGATGGAACGAAACCTTCTCAAAGGACTAACGGCTGATGAAAATACTGCTGCCCACGTGAGTGTTTCTTCACCTTGTGGCTAGCTTAGCTAGAATTTTCCATCATTTCATCTTTTCATTTGATTTTTACAATGATTTGGGTACAGGATGTTGCTACTCTAGGAACTATAAGCCTTAAGTATTGTGGTTACATTGCTGTTGTGAAGATAGAGAAGGAGAGCGATAAGGTAAACCCACCATCTCAAATCGTCGATTGCCTTGAACAGCCTGAAGGTGGTGCTAATGCACTAAATATCAACAGGTAACTTACTGAAAAATCTTCCTTTCTTTTCCTTGAATTTTGGGTGTTTCCGTACCATTAGCTTGTTATAATTGTTACAACGAATTTCCTAGAGCTCATGACTTAATTATTTTATGTTGCTTTACAGTTTGAGGTTCCTTCTCCATAAATCCTCGCCAGAGCAGCTCAAGAAACCACCTCAACATCAGGATTTGGAGCATAATGAGCTTACATCTTCACGAGAATTTGTAAACAAAATGTTGGAAGAAAGTCTGGCTAAGCTTGAGGAAGAGGAACTAGACAGGGATAATATCATGAGATGGGAACTTGGAGCCTGCTGGATACAGCATTTGCAAGACCAAAAGAATACGGAGAAAGACAAAAAGCAATCCAGTGACAAGTCTAAGAATGAATTGAAGGTTGAAGGGCTTGGGAAACCGCTCAAGTCACTCATTAGCAGCAAGAAAAAGACAGATGTAAAGAGCACGCAGACTGCATTATCATCTCAGGTCGATGTGGTTTCTTCAGAGGCTGATACTTCATCTTTGCAGTCTGATGCTGAGAAGAATGCTAAAGAAAATGGGATTGTTCTGAAAAACTTGTTATCTGATGCAGCCTTCACTCGCCTAAAAGATTCAGATACTGGACTTCATCACAAGGTTTTACCCTACAATTTCAACCCGGATCCATATTTTTCTCTCTGTTCATTTGTTTTTTGTGTGCTAAAAATATTTGTTCCACAGTCTTTGCAAGAACTTGTCGACATGGCACAGAAGTATTACTCTGAAGTTGCTATTCCCAAACTGGTAAACGAGCCTGGATCTTGTTGTACTGTTGTCTATCAGTAAATCAATAAATATCCACTTACGTGTTTAGTTATTTATCACCGAATACAGGTTGCAGATTTTGGTTCATTGGAGCTATCCCCAGTTGATGGTCGGACTCTAACTGATTTCATGCACACAAGAGGTCTTCGGATGCGGTCTTTAGGATATGTCGTAAGTTTGTTTTAACTTGGTACATGCTCTTTGGGAGATATCTTAATGATACTTAGAATCTATTCAAGATAATCACTCAATATTGATCATCTGTTGGTTACAGGTCAAGCTTTCAGATAAGCTGTCACATGTACAATCTCTCTGTGTTCATGAGATGATAGTTCGAGCCCTTAAACATATCCTCCAGGCGGTGATTTCTGCTGTTTCTGACACTGACAAAATAGCTGCAAAAGTAGCTGCTGCTTTGAACATGATGCTTGGTATTCCTGAAAATGGAGCAGCATCAGATAGCTCTTGGAATGTACATCCTTTGATCTTCCAGTGGTTGGAAAAATTCTTGAAGAAAAGATATGATTATGATCTTAATGGCTTCAGTTACAAGGATCTACGAAAGTTTGCCATTCTTCGTGGATTATGTCATAAGGTAAGTTTGTGAATGATGAATCATGAACCAGTTGCACATTGCTGTTAGACTCCTGCTAAAATATATGGTGTCTGGTCTGCAAATTGGTCATAAAATTGATAGGCCATGGACTCATGGCTGAGAGAAACTATGAAAATTGAAGATTGAAACTATGGATTTAACGCTTTTTTTGTCCTCAGGTTGGTATTGAGTTGATCCCAAGGGATTTTGACATGGATTCTCCAGAACCATTCCGTAAGACAGATGTGGTCAGTTTGATCCCAGTCCATAAGGTAATAAACATCACGGAAGATCCTTAGGAAGTTCCTAGTATGTTGGTCATCATCATTATTCAGACTTTCAATTTTAATTTTCTGCAGCAAGCAGCATGCTCATCTGCTGATGGGAGGCAACTTCTGGAGTCATCTAAAACAGCTTTAGACAAAGGGAAGCTTGAAGATGCAGTCACCTATGGAACAAAAGTATGCATGCCGAAAAGATACTCCTTAATTTTCCATGTTAATGTTGTTCTCTATACAGTGTCATGACTTGGTTTATTGTTTTCTCTTTTGCTTTCCCCTTTAGGCTCTTGCGAAACTTGTAGCAGTCTGCGGTCCTTATCACAGAATGACAGCAGGAGCTTATAGTTTACTTGCTGTAGTTCTATATCACACTGGTGATTTTAATCAGGTTTGTATATATGGCTAGGTTTCCATGTATTTCTTGTATATGAAAAATTGCAACTAAAATATTTTAGTTAATGCAGGCTACAATATATCAGCAAAAGGCTTTAGATATCAACGAGAGGGAACTTGGACTTGATCATCCAGATACAATGAAGAGCTATGGAGATCTTGCTGTTTTCTATTACAGACTTCAACATACAGAGCTGGCTCTCAAGTAATTTCTTTACCACTTTTTTATCCTTGCTTCTCTGTAACCAGTACTTTTAGAGGTTTCTTTGGAGTACCAAGTTGAATCTGTTACCAGAAAAGTTGAAAACTAGTGAGGGTTTCTTGAGAAATTCTGCTTGTTTGCAATCTTGGTTTTCAAAAGAACCGTGAACTCCTCCTCTTCTATCATATAAAATCGGATATTTTGCTTTGCTAGGTATGTTAAGCGCGCATTGTATCTCTTACATCTCACTTGTGGGCCATCTCATCCAAATACTGCTGCTACTTACATCAACGTAGCCATGATGGAGGAAGGCCTAGGAAATGTACATGTTGCCCTGAGGTATCTTCACAAAGCTCTTAAGTGTAATCAGAGGTTGCTTGGTCCAGACCATATCCAGGTTTTCTTCGCCTTATGCTATCTTCTTTTTCGTGGCATTGCCTTGGCCGAAATTTGATTGTACTTTTTTCTAATAATGCTGCTATCATGAAATTTCAGACTGCTGCAAGTTATCATGCCATAGCAATTGCACTCTCATTAATGGAGGCATACCATTTGAGTGTTCAACATGAGCAAACAACCTTACGAATCCTCCGAGCAAAGCTGGGTCCAGATGATCTGCGTACTCAGGTATCTTATAACCATGATTTTCTTTAACCAATCAGTCAATTTTCTGAGAAATTTATTCTGATCATCGGATTATATACATCAGGATGCTGCTGCTTGGCTAGAATACTTTGAGTCCAAAGCTTTTGAACAACAGGAAGCTGCACGAAATGGTACTCCAAAACCTGACGCATCTATTGCCAGCAAAGGCCACCTAAGGTCAAACACGATATTTAACATATTTCCTTATTTCTGTTTGAAGTGTCCTACACTGTCTGAATGTAAATATACTCCTAGTCAGAATTTTTAAGCTGATAATGTTTTGCAGTGTATCGGATCTACTCGACTATATCAACCCAAGCCATGATGCCAAAGGAAAAGAGAGTGTGGCAGCAAAAAGGAGGAGCTATATTATGAAGGTATGAGTTATACCCTCTGCTGTTTTGAACTTAGACTTTCAAACTTTTCTTCACTCTAATAATTGGACTTGTGTATGTTGTTTAGTTAAAGGAAAAATCTAAGCAGAGCAATGTTTCTGAAAACTTGGCTGAAGTTCCGAGAGAAAAACCAAAAGAAATGTCTGAGGAGGAGACGGAATCAGAAGGTAAATCAAGTGTTGAGAATCATGAGACAATTCTTGCACCAATTGAAGAACCACCCTCTGCACCAGTCGTTGAGGAAGCTGTTATAGATAGTAATCCAATTACATCCAGTGAAGTTTCAAATGAGACTAACCCTGATGGTGAAGATGGGTGGCAACCAGTACAAAGACCGAGATCTGCTGGATCATATGGACGCCGATTAAAGCAGCGACGAGCATCCATTGGGAAAGTATATACATATCAGAAGAAGAATGGTGAAGCTGATATTGATAACCCTCTTTTCCAGAACTCTCAGCAGAACACCAAATACTATATTCTCAAGAAGAGAACATCATCGTATGCAAATTATGCGGATCATCATTCTCCTAGTTCAACTCAAGGTACCAAATTTGGCCGGAAGATAGTTAAAACCTTGGCATATAGAGTTAAATCAATGCCATCGTCTGCTGATACCAAAACAGCTGAAAATTCATCAGAAGATGGTTTGAAGACAGATGCTTCTTCCGTTGTCCCCTCTGGTCCGTCTACTAATGTGCAAATTGACACCAACCAAACGAAAAACTCTGTTGTTAGCCTTGGAAAATCTCCATCTTACAAGGAAGTAGCATTGGCTCCACCTGGTACTATTTCCAAATATCAAGTTTGGGTACCACAAGCTGAAGCTTCAGATAAGCAAGAGGATGAGAAAAATGAAAACTGTACATCACCGATGGAGCTTATAAGGGATGAACAAATGATCACAACAACACCTGAAGAGGATATTGTACTGGCAAAAGATGAAATTGCTGCAGACACAGAGTCTAAAACTCAAGATGAAGAGATCAAAGTTGATTTAGAATCTTCCGAAAAAGTGACCAAAGAGAATCTTAATGAGCATGATCAAGAATCTGGTGGCATCCAGTCTGAAGAATCTGCATTGATAGACAATGGTGTACCAGAAGAAATGATTCATTCAACAGAGCACGAACTGCCAGATCAATTATCATCTATTAGCTTTGAACCAGACAACACCACTTCAGTTACATCTCCACGTGATGTGGATGATCTGAAAGAGAAACTCTTAGGTCCTTCAGACTCAGGCGATGCACGAGGATTACCTAACAAGAAGTTATCTGCTTCAGCTGCTCCATTTAACCCATCAGCACCTATTATACGTCCTACTCCAATAGGCATGAACATCCCCCTTCCTCAAGGTCCAGGTGGACCGTCGTGGCCAGTGAACATGGCTCTTCATCATGGACCAGCTCCATACCCATCACCTCCTTCAACACCAAACTTGATGCAGCCAATGTCCTTTGTTTACCCTCCTCCTTACACCCAATCAGTCGCTACAAGTACTTACCCTGTAACCAGTGGTCCTTTCCACCCAAACCAGTTCCCATGGCAAGTCAATGTACCGGATTTTGTGCCGAGAACAGTTTGGCCTGGATGCCATCCTGTTGAATTCTCCCCTCCACACTTAGTCGTGGAGCCAATCTTGAGCCCTGCAGCCACCACAGTAATAGAGCCTAACTCTGTAACAACCTCAACAATGATTCTCCCAACCGATATTGACACTGCAGCAGTCGTTGAAGAAGAAGAAGAAAAAGAAACCAAGCAAGAAGAACTCATCAGTCTTCCAGCCTCTGATGTGGCAGCCACAGATGCAGTTGTTAGCCGCGAAACAGAGAATGGAAGCAGCAGCAGCAGCAACTCAGAGGTGAAATCTGAAGGTAGTGAGAAAACTTTTAGCATCTTATTAAGAGGAAGGCGAAACCGGAAACAGACACTGAGAATGCCTATCAGCTTACTTAACCGACCATATGATTCTCAACCTTTCAAAGTCGCTTACAGCAGAGTTATCCGAGACAGCGAGGCACCAAAGTCCGTAGCTTAAACTCTGCAAAAGAAACTGCATCTCTTGTTCAACACACTAATGCAAACCATACACAAAGGTCTCTCTGGTCATTGCTTTTTCTTACAGGACAGCACAGGTTAGCTTCTAAACTCTTGCCTATATATACACATATATATGTATTATATCTATATACATAGATGGTAATGTGTTGATGTAAAACTTTGCAGGTGATTTCATTATTCAGCCATCAGAAGCTGAGTTTCATGGAGTTTACAAACGATTTGCATTTTTTTTAACTGGAAAAAGGTTACAAAAGGGGAAAAAGTGAAGCCATTCTTTTCTTACCACGTGAGGTGATGTATTATTTTTCTCGTTTTTTTTTTCTTTCTTTCAGCCAATAAAAAAAATAGGAAATTTTGGACATAATTTTTCTAGATTCAAACTTTATTCTCCTATTTTAATTTTAATTTTACTTTCATCAGCTAAACCAACCTGGTTCTGATCATTTCTGGTTTAATTTCTTTAGTTTAAATTCTAACATAAATGGTTCAATTTCAAACTTGTTAATTGTAGCAGTGTTACATTTCATTATCATTCCACTGAATAAACCCAAAAAAATCAAGTTTATTCACAAGATTTTCCACTTAGAAAATAATGAAACAAAAAAATAATTTAAAAATAAATAACTACGTAATAAAGATCCTGCGACCGGTCTTAAACCAGTCCAACAACAGCCGCGGGTGGATCATCTCTTAAAAGACCATTTTGCCCCTGATTATGACTATAACTTCCAAATGGATTTTCACCTTCATAATTCCCCGGTGGATTATAAACACAAACCGAATAAAACCCGCCGGCTAAACAATTCACACGTGCGCATCCAACTTTAGTACTATCTCTCCACACGATTTGCGTGTAATGCCCACACATGTGGTGCGGTTCACACGTGTTAGCTTTTACATCGTAGTACTTATCCTCACCTGCCCACGCGTTGACTACGTTTCTTGGTCTCCAATTTTGACTTCCCCAAAATAGATTTTCTCCATAAGGTCCATTTGAATGAACCATTTTACAATCCCCCACGCGCTTATTTGCCCACGCGCTTGCGTATGCAGCTAAACTTTCGTCCCATTCAAATGGTGGCTCTCCCACGCGCCGTCGTACAATATTGTGTGCAAATAGAAACTCTCTTCGTATTCTTTCTGCGCTGTGACGACGTCGTATTAATCCTCTCCATTTAAAGAATCTGCTCCTCGCTAATGACGTTGACGTTAGTAATGACGGAGACTTAACGGACGTTGACGGTTGTGGATGTTGTGAGGAAGTTTGATAATGGGCCGTTACGGCCCAAAGTTGGAGGAAAAAAAATGTAACGGCGATTAATATAAATAACGGAGCTTGAATTTGACGTTTATGGAACTCCATTTTTAAGGAAGATTTGTGTTTAAACAAACAAAAAAATGGACGGGGAGTTAATTAGGTGAAAAGATTAATTAACTCTAGAATGAAAAATTTTCAAAGGAAAAGATTTAATAGGTGATTCCCTTATTTCTATTTATGCAACGTGTTAATATAAAAATATAATTTTAGATATTAGTCAATTAAAGTTAAAAGTCAACGTTTGGTGAATATTTATTATCGGAATGTTTTTCTAAATAAAGTGTAGAAACTATTTCGGTTTTTGATTAGTAATGACCAAATTTAGACAATACTATTAAAAAAAAAAATTATAATAAGTTCATCATTAATTCATTATTTTAGAAAATTTGTAGGTTATAGTCTATGATTATGTATTTTTTTTAAAAATTGGTAATTTTGAAAATTTTGTGGGTGTCCATGATTATATATTTTTTTGAAAAATTGGATATTTTGGAAAATTTATAGGTTATAGCTATGATTGTGTATTTTTTGAAAAATTGGTTATTCAAAGTTTTTTTTGTGGGTTATAACTTATAGCTCCTAAATAAGTAATTTTGTTTTGAAAAATTAGTTATTTTGACAAATTTGTGGGTTATAGCTAATGAATATGTATTTTGAAAAATTGGATATTTTGGAAAATTTCTAGGGTATAGCTAATGATTATGTATTTTTTGAAACATTGCTTATTTGAAATAATATGTGGGTTATAACCTTTTATGTATTTGTTTTGAAAATTTAGATATTTTGAAAAATTTGTGGATTAGCTTATGATAATGTGTTTTTTTTTTAAAATTAGTTATTTTTAAAAAAATTATGAATTATAATCACAAATATGTATTTAATTAGTTATTTCAAAAATTTTGTTAGTTACGGTATATAGGTTTTATAACCCATGAATTTATAAAAATACTAATTTTTCTTATTTAAAGATTTCGCGAGCTAAGTAACTCATTTTCTTAAAAGTAAAAAATAAACAACTAATATGGGTTTTCGTTGGCCCAAAGAAGAATCATATTTATATATATATTTACATATCACTGCTCGGATTCCTTTTTATTTTTACTGGACCCTTAACTAGTATTTATTTTCTAAGTTAAATAAAAAGTAATTTTTATTTTCCACTGGATCCCTATGTTGTGTTTTATTTTTTATTGGACCCTACTGGTATCTTTAATTTAGTTTTCACCCCTATATTGTTTAACATTTTTAACTGCACCATCATTACTTTAATTACTTTTTAATACTAAATAGTTACGAGTCAATAAAACAAAATGGTACAGTTATATTGTTTACTATAATAGTCCTCTCTAAATTTTAAAATCACAATTCCAATTTCCGTTTAACATTCGGTAATATACTAGTAATTATTTAGGCCTAAAATATATAAATACGTATTAATTGATTAAAAAATACATGTAAGTTAAAGATCTCGCCGAAAAAAAAAATCATACAAAATATCACACACGCACCTTTTTTTTAGTTGAAAATTTA
>KE151742.1:387212-408195 GCA_000411095.1 Aethionema arabicum | reverse complement strand
TAGGGGTTTTTTCGCCGAGTTCATAGTTTAGGGTTTTTTTCGCCTGAAAAACAAAATTTAAAGTTTTTTTCGCTCAAAAAACAAAGTTTAAGGGTTTTTTTGCCAAACTGATAGTTTAGAGTTTGTTTCGCCAAAAACAGATAGTTTAGGATTTTTTTCGCCACCATCCCTTAAATTAATTATTATTAGAAGAAGCCAACGCAACGCGATAGTGGAAAAGATATTAATAAAAAAGTCGGCAAGAGGCGTGAAAAGCACGTGAGGTTCACGTGGTTCGAGGAGATGACTAAAATGAGAAGAACGTGAGATGCATTTAATTTTATTTATTTTTTATCTTTCTTTTTTCATTTTTTTTTCTTTTTCTTTTGTCCAACTTTTTTTTTTCGGTTACTATGTTTTTATATAATACTAGTATAAAATTGAAATAATTGTAAATATATAGTTTCTATAAATATAATTAAATAATACAGCTATTTATGGAAAAATGGAGTCACGAGTGAGTTATATAAGAAAAGGTGAAAAAAACGCATAAGAAAAAATAAAGGTGGGGACCGCGTGGTTCACGTGTTTAAACAAAGGCCTTCAAGCAAGAAGTAGGTCCCACGTCTTCAAAGTCAAACAGTGTTGAAATTTAAACGGGCCCGTTTAATGGACCGAACCTCTCAACATATAAAATTCATTATTGGGCCATCAATGGCGTGGGCTTCACTAAGCTTAAGCTTGGAGGCCCATTTAGCCCACTAGAGTATTTTTCGTTCTCAATTNATGTATATATATATATATTAAAATCTTACGAAATATTTATATTTTCTGAGTTTCATGTAAAATCATTTTCTTAAATGCTAGGTCAAAATATTAAATATAGGTTGTATATAGCTATTTGATGTATAATATACTGTATTGAGTTTGTTAAATTAACTATACTGACGTAGACCCCAATGAAATTAAAGAGAAAAATAAAGGAATTAAATGAAATTAAAAAGATTATTGTTTTTAATTATGCTATATTGCTATGTATATAAGCAAACGCATATTATATATATCAACACAAAACTCACGGACAAAAAAGCACCGACCAAAACTTAAAGTTAATACAAATTAAATATATAAAATAATAAATTAAAAAATGTATATTTATTTATCTTTCTTAATTGTGCTACATTGTATATTTTTGTTTTACAGTATAATCGCATTTTTCCCATTTCCTACCTATATTGCTTACTCTTTAACAACAATATTAATTTTGTGTTCTCCGTATTAATAATCATAAATTTAATTTATTAAAAAGTAGTGTATAACTTTATAATTGGTGAGTACTAGGCTTGGTAGTTGTTATAGAAATTATATATAGCATGGTCCATATTTTAAATTTTATAATCAATGCTATTGTAACAAAAGCAACCTTTGTGGATATGCATCGTCCAAAATACATCAAATAAATAAATATCTGATCAAAATAGAAATACAAATGTCTTTTTCTAGATACTATTTCACGATAATTGCATGCATGCACACAAAAATAATAACAAAATCACACCTAACAAAGTGTTTTTTATAATTAAATAATAAATTAATATAAAATATATACAATGGGGAAAAGCAAAAATACATAATAATATCTAATTTGTTAAAAAAAGATGGGAAAATATTGAATATAGTAAAGTTAAATTGAACATATAGAGGAGTAATGGAGTATTATAATATACGTATATGGTATATTATATATGCTACAATATTGATAATATTAAGCTTTTGCAAACATTAACCTCCCCACCACTCCTGCTTGCTCGGAGACAAAGATTTGACATGTTAACTCTATAATTGAATGTCATATCAATAATTCAATATATATATACAATATATACATATATGTGTATGTTATACTTTTTTTTATTAAAACCCAAAACAATATATATAATCTATTAGTTCAATGGATTATACAAATTAATCATTTTTTAAAAATAAAAATAGAAAATCATATTGATTTCTCTTGAATCAACATTTTTTTTTAAAAATTTATAAATTCAGTGATATATGATCTAAAATGTATATATACATATATATAACAAAGTTTTCAAAAGGTTTTATTAGTCTTATAGTGAAGACTGTGAAGTAATTATTTATTATATTATTTTAAAGACCAAACGGTGTATATACATAGTATAATTTGCATATAATATATACACATATTATCAAATTCAATTCATAATTGTACCTTTTTTTTTCCGAATCATAATTGTACTTTTGTGTATTGTTTTGTTTTGTTTACTATTTAATTGAAATTGGTTTATTAAATATATAAAAAAACGGTTCAACAATATATTTAATTTTCTACTGAAAATTAAATAACATAGGACATAAAAAACATTTAACATGCATAAAAATAAAAATTAGTTACACCACTATTAATTATTACCATATATATATAATAAATAGGGGTATTTATGTAATTTACAAAAAAACGAATAGTAACGCTTTTTGGTTTATAAATTTCAATTTGGTGAAAGTTATAAATATCGAAAACAATATCAAGAAGCCAAACTCTTTATAAGACAAAAACTCATTAAATCCTTTAACAAATGAACCAAACCGCCGTTAAGTCAACTAACGGCGTCTCCGCCGTGAAATCCACGACGACGGCAACGACACGTCATCCTGTATATCACGGAGTTAGAAAACGGCGGTGGGGAAAATGGGTGTCGGAAATAAGAGAGCCTCGTAAAAAATCTCGAATTTGGCTTGGATCTTTTCCGGTACCGGAGATGGCAGCGAAAGCTTATGACGTGGCAGCGTTTTGTTTAAAAGGAAGAAAAGCTCTGCTTAATTTCCCTGACGAAATCGAGGATTTACCACGGCCTGACACGTGTACACCTAGAGATATTCAAGAAGCGGCTTCTAAAGCGGCTAACGCCGTTAAAATCGTTAAAAACAATGATGACGTGGCGGTTTTAGACGGAGGAGATGACGTGGCAGTAAATGGAGGAGATATTATTGATTGTGATGATTTTTGGGAAGGGATTGAGTTGCCGGAGCTGATGATGAGTGGAGGAGGTTGGTCACCGGAGAGTTTAGTTACCGGAGATGATGCCACGTGGCTCGTTGACGGTGACTGTTATCAGTTTATGACGTGTCTATGATCGCTTGTTATATTATTTAAAAAAAAAGGTACAATATATATTTTGGTGAATGTAGTGTTTTTATTTATAAAATTAAATTAATAAATAGAGATCAGTGTATTATTATTTAATTATGATTATATATTCATATTTTCGTTTCATAAAAAATGATTAATTAAACAGATTTTTCTTAATTTTTTAATTTTTAAATTAATAACTATTTAATGAATATGATTAAAAAATGAACTTTTATTTAATGAATAATTAATGGTTTTTTTATACGTGTATAAATTATTTAAAATATTTAAATGGATGAAATAACTTTAAAATTTATTTATATTAAAATGGATGACATTTTCTTATTAAAATTTTAACAAAATGTGTTGTTTAGTAATCATTTTATTTACCATATAGTTTTAATAAAATAAATAATACAAAGCAGATATACAAAACTATGTAATCGTGAATATATTATTTCATGTAGATGTAGGACATAAAAGGAGACAAAGAGTTAGAAAATTGTAGTAGCATAGGACTAATTGATGTATGTTGTCTCTAAGGTAGGGAATTTTGTAAATATTTATTATTTTTGTCCTTTGTCTCTTCGTAATTCACTTTTGCACCACATACTTTTATCTGAATACAACACGTGTTTTTTATAC
Source organism: Aethionema arabicum (assembly GCA_000411095.1). Classification (NCBI taxonomy): domain Eukaryota; kingdom Viridiplantae; phylum Streptophyta; class Magnoliopsida; order Brassicales; family Brassicaceae; genus Aethionema; species Aethionema arabicum. The sequence continues at coordinate 404,417 of KE151742.1, read as the reverse complement.
TCTAAATTAGGGTAACTCAACTCACTTATTTTAATTTTTAACAAATGCTGAAAATTGAATAAGATGAATGTACGGTCGACAATTAAACTTGGCAATAATAATAGAGAAAATAAAAATATTTCTAGTTTTATGCAAATTTTTTTTCAAGAACAAATAATTAAATAGTTTTTATTAATTCATTTAATTGTTAATTTGTCAATTTTATCGCTAATTTGTCGATTTTCTTTAACACAATATACATTAATTTATCACGTTTAAAATAAAAAAAAACATTTAACAATACTCCCAAATAACAAATCAAATTAATTTTATAATAAATAAAATATCAGTTTAACGCTTACTCATTTCCCGGCTTTTCTAATTTTTTTCCACCGGCTTTTCTAATTTTGGACCTGAAGTTCATTTTTAGGACATATGGGGCTATAAATTAATAAGTATTTATTATTTTTGTCCCTTCGTAATTCAATTTTTCACCATATATTTTAGGTTGATATAAAACACGTGAATTTATTGTTTTTAATACATTAATTAACAATAAATGAGAACCCAATTAATATTTCAATTTCTTACAAAATGCCAAAATAAGACTCAAACTTTTACACAATAATATTCTTTAATTAATTTCGGGTAGGATTTCATCTTTCGAACATATGGGCTTTATTCACAACTTAGATAAACTATAGGCCTTAATAGCAATTTACATATAAACACAGAGAGCAAGAGAACACTTCATTACATCTCTCAAAAAAACCAAAAACATCACACAAACATACACACAAAAACCATCACAATTCACATATACACACAAAAAACAAACATATATGTATATATAAAACCCAAAAATCAAACCATATAAACCCTAAAAGATCAAACCTTTTCAAGATTTCAAGATTCCAAGATTCAAGAATCAATCTTTAAAAGGGAAACAACCAACCAACAGTCCAACCTAAGAACAAACCAGCACCAATTAAACTAAACCCTAATGCAAAAGCAACCATATATTTCCCAAATTCACCATTTTTCTTCTTACCTTTCTGTTTCCTTCTCTTCAAATTCACTCCTTTGATCTCATTTTCCTCCATTTTCATCTGCAAGTAAAGAGCTTCCATTTCAAGAAGCTTAAACCATTGTTTATAAGCTAAGATTTGAGTAGCTTGTCTCAACAAAAGTGTTATCAAACGCTCTTTCTCTGCACATGCTTCTTTTGCAGCTTTCTCAGCTTCTCTTGCTCTTGTTTGTGAGTGTCTTAAAGCTTCTAAAAGCTCAGCTTTGTTTAAATCATTACTTACTCTTCCACCACTTGTGTTCTTGCTCTCTCTGCTACTAAAACTGCAACAAAACAAATGAATCTTTATTACATCACTTAACACAAAACATACATAATTGCAGAGAATCTCATTACTACCTTAAAGATCCTTGTTTCCATGAAGATTTCTCACTATTTGTGCAATGAATCTTGTTATGGATTACTTTCTGAGGTGGAGGAAGATCACAATTCTGAATATTATGATGATTTTCAAGCGATTTCGTTGCAACTAAGCGAGCTAGTTCATCTTTTTCAGTATTGATTCTCCACCAAGGACTTGGATTCTCTTCCAAGCTGTAATCTTCTTTAGTGTTCTTTATAAAGCTGTAATCTTGTTCTTTAGTAGCGGTTAAGTCGACGAATTCGTGCAATTTCTTGCAGTTGATATCTTCAAGAAAGGAGTTTGCAATCTCTTCATGATTTGATGATCCTTTAAGCCACCATTTTGTATCAGAAGAGAAATCAGAGGAATCTACAAAAGTAGTTGAAGAGAAGGTGCTTGTAAAAGACGGATCTGGTGTTGATGAATGGTGTTGAGAACAAGCTAATTTTGGTGCCATTTTTGCATCTTCATGAACAACAAAGCAACGACTAGCTGTTCTTTGCCATAATGCTCTAGCTTCTGCTGCTCCCATCAAAACAAAAACAACTAAAAAGCTCTTCTTTTGTTGGATCTACTCTTGAAGATCAAGAACCCTAAAAACAAGAAAAAAGGGGAAACAACAAACAAACACAGAATCAAAGATCAGTAGAGCAATTTGTTCAATCTAAACACAGGAAAAGGTTCTCCTTTGTTGTATCTACAAATCCTAAAATCAAAGATTAGAGATTTATGAATCTATGATGAAAAAACACTTTTTTGTTGTTAGATCCTAAGATAGAAACATAAGACAAGGTAAAGGATAAAATTTCTTGCTTCAAAGCAAAATCATTAATTTAAGGTTTGATTAACAATACACGCAAGTCTTGGGATTAAGCAACTTAACATTCCAAAGGAAAACACTAATTAAACAAAGCTTAAAACAAAACCCCATTGAAAAGCATCGAAAGTTTCACAGATCAAAGACAAGAAACGAAACCTAGAAACCCATGAGCTAAAATCGAAGAAATTTACGAACTTTCTATAGAAATTCCGAGGATCAGAAGCAAACCCATAAGCTAAACCCGAAAGAAATCGATCATCAAGAGAGAAATCAGATCGAATACACCAAAAAGACCAAGACTTTGTTCAAATGACTAGTAAAAGAAGTGGATCAGACACGAAAACATCATAGAGGAAGAACAAGATACTAAAGATACCATTATTTTAATTAGTTGAAAAGATTCCATGAATCAATTTACCAAAATTGAAGAGATCAATAGAACTTTCAGCTTTAAGTCTGGCCCCATGGGAATGGTTTTTAGAATTTTACACTTTTCGTAAAGCTTCTTCTAGTTTATCCGCAAAACGACACCGTTTCCTTGACTTGCTGCTTTGGTAAGCTTATGAAAACAGCTGGATTCACGACACGTGGCTTCAACACTGAGAATCGACGGTTAATTATTTATGGACCCACTTCGTTTTAAAAGATAAGGCAAGAAAAAAATAAAAATAAAAATATCATTAGTCTTATTCATTCTTTTAATTTAATTAAGCGACTCACTCATTTTGTCGGTAGTAAATCTAAAATACAAAATTATCAAAATATTATTTTCAGTAATTTATTTTTCTCTTCACGTAATTTAAAAATTAAATGAGTTTACTTTACAATATATATGTCATATTATACATGTATTAATATATCATAGGCTCATAGCATATATCCATCCAGGTGGATTCCAGAAGTACACGTGTCATGAACAAGCTCCCTAGACATTACGTAGCGAAGCCACGTGTCCTTAAATCCACTAATCATGAGTCACGACTTTCTTATTACGGGGTCCACCATAAACAAACAATCATCATATCCCATCATAGGCCCAATTAAGGCCCAACTTCAAATTTAAACTAAACCAACAAAAACCGACACCAAAATTTAATTTTTACTTAAATTAAAAAAACCAAACCGAAAACAAGAATATAAACCGATTTGATTAAGGGTTGACATAAAAACCCTAACCGAAGAACCAAACCGAACCTGAATCGAAAAAAGGAATCAAACCGAATCGGAACCGACATAAAGTATCTATTAGATCTTAAATTTGGAATCTCTAGATATCGAGTATTAACCAGAATCTAACCGATATCCATTAGGTATTTGAAATTTAGATATCGAGTATTAACCAGAATCTAACCGATATCCATTAGGTATTTGAAAGCAACTATATTTTTTTTTTGGTTTTCGAGTTTTTGTTTTGTTTTTCAGATGTTTTTATTTTGTTCGGTTATTTTTTCGTTTTTTAAGGTAATTTTTTAGTTTTTCGGATATATTTCGGATTTTTTTATCAATTATCCAAATCCGAACCAAAATCTTAAAAAAACTGAACGGACTCTATAGTCATAGAATAGAAGAACCGAAAAACCGAAAGTACCAAACTAAAACCGAACGGGTACCTGAATGCCCAGTTCTAACCGGATTGATCAAATCTACTAAACCGGATTAATCCAATCTATTAAACCGGAATCGATTTACTTACAGATATGTATATTTTCTTCAGTAATAAGCAGATTTATGTGTTTATGAAACATTTATACAAACATACACTTTGTTTATGTATATTATCCAAAAGCATTTCACTTTTTTCTTCTTCTTCTTCTTCTTCTTCTTACATCAAAAGCTCTTACTTATCACCATTAATGCCAAAGATCCTAACTTTATGCATATGAGGAAACTTAGCAATAACCAGAACCATTACAGCAACTGTGTTGAGAAATAGCCATGGATGTCTATAATCTGTTGTATGTGAAGCTATCAAATACCTATTTTTACACACAAAATCATGCAATTTAGTACCAAAAAAGATAAAAAAATTGCTTAAAGAAAATGGAGTAATAATGGAGACTTACAAGACAACAGGAACAACAGTAAGAAACTTGCGGTTTCTAGTAAGTTGTTTTCCACTGTCCATTTGTTCCCACCAAGTTAAACCATTGTAGATTCCTTGATCATCTGCAAATGGAGTCCCTTTCATCCAATGGAAACAGTGATAAGTTACCTAAGATCATACATTAACACATCAATCAAATCTTGATTTGAAGCCTGATCATACTCAAAATTGAATCAATTCATCACAATTCAGTCAATTTACCAAGAAAAATCATTGATTCCGCCATTAAAACAAGGAAAAATAGTAAATAAACTCTCAATTTTACCAATTTGGTGTAAGAACCCCAACTTTAAAAGGGACGTTTTTTGTAGATCATAAAACTTGACAAGCAAACATTACAAATCACGTTTTTTTGAAGCCTGATCATACTCAAAACTGAATCAATTCAACACAATTCAGTGAATTTACCAGCTCAGTCATTGTTTCCGCCATTAAAACAACAGATTGAGATCAAGATCTTGAGAAATTGAAATCATGGAAGATAAAAGAAGGAAGACTTACAAGGAAGTGAGCGAGATTAACAACAGTCCAAGCCATACCAGGGGAACAACGAAAGAGAGAAAGAACAAGGAGCCAGCCAAAGAAGAGAATGAGTATATAAGTAGTCCAAACTCCTGGATACATAAACCATTCTGTATTCTTGTTCATATCAGCTGGTGGCACCGCCTTTACATACAAATTCGCCATTCTTCAATCAAAACCCTAAAGATGATTTCTTGTGTTTTCTTTCTGATTTCGGTACTAAAACGAACTCTTTTGTGCTTTTTCTCACCTGAAATTGAAAACCCAGATTCACAAAATTGGCGTTTTCGTTAAGGAGTTTCCAGATTTGGTTGTTTTGATTTGAGTGCCCGTGAAAGATGATTACTTTATATAGCCTAATTAGAAATTTCGAAGATATTTTTTATATTACACCCAACATAGCAAAACGGTGACGTTTTGAAGAACACTCATAAATTGGTTACAAACATTGAAGAAAACTCTGAAATTGCAAATCTTTCATGTCCAATATAACCACAAATCATTCATATGTACTTTAATTGTCATCAGAACCTTCTTGATCTTGCTCTACAGTGTTCTTGAAATCAAGATTCAAAGCCAAATCCTCAACAGAAACTTTGATGACATCAGTTCTAACACCAACATCAGTAGCATATCTACTCATACAATACATTCCAGCAGTGACTGTTGCAACACCAATTGGACTTGGAATCAAAAGTTTAAAAGGAGAAGAAAGTAAAGCAGCTAAAGGAGCACCAAGAATGGAGGAAGCTTGACCACTTCTTCCAACACCAACTACTTCTTTATCCATTATAAGCAAACCTGTTTTGCAATAAAGAGCAAAATCTTCACAATTGTTTTGAAAAATATCATAGTTTCCAAATCCGTTTTGAAGAAGGTACATTGCTCTGTGGATTACTGAATCTATAGGATCAGATTGTGCAGTTGTACAGGTTCCTCCACGGAGTTTTGTTAAGAAAACTGATGGACTAACTCCATATTCAAAACAGTAAAGTGAACTGTTCTTGAGGAAACAGTTTAAACAAGAGAGAATTACTCCACTGTTTGGTTGTTTGAAGCCACAATCTGGAAATGTTGAGCAAATTTCATCATTTGTTGAAGAAGATGAAGAATCCATTGAGGATTTTAGATTGTGATCAGGTCTGAAATGAACCACTTTGCAACCACCAACAAAGATACCTGTCAATGTTAGGGTTTTTTAATGAAATTTCTTGATTTGAAGCAGAAAAAAGAAGAAGAAAATGTAGAGGTAGTAACCATGGTGGGAATAAGCAAAAACTGCTCTGTAAGTGTAGATATGATCTCCTGCTTTTAATTCTTCTTTCTCCTTCTTGTTCGTAAACAGACCCATTTCTTCTTCTTCCTCTCTGTATAGAAGATGGGATCTGACGTCAGCTGAGAGAGTAAAGTAACGTTTTTTAGTGAGAAATTGATTGGTTTGGTGACCAAAAATGGGAGTTTTGTTGAGCTAACGGGTAACGGTACCTTAATTGACGAAAGGCGAGGGTAAAATCGGTAATTTCTACACGCACGACGGTGGTGACTGACATTGAAAGTTACCGGAGATAGAGAACGACTTCGACGAGTAGGTAAAGTAAAGGATTTAGCTGATACGACGTCGTCATACGAGTTTCCCTCTTGGATTCTTTTCTTTCCTTGGTAAATGGGGCCTACCTAAAAGCTGCGTCATCATTTTCCAGCGACACGACGTCGTTTAAGGTCACCCAGCGTCATGACTGTTGACCCCATATAATGGCTCACTTTAGGCCCATTATGATACCTAATAACTCTTTAGTTTTTTTTTTTTCTTTCACTCTATAATCTATTATACTAATTTTTTATTTAGTGAATTATGGGGTATACAAAATACAAATCTTTATAATAAAGAAATGTAAATACTAAATACAATTAAATTTATCCAATCTTTTTTTTTGGTATAAAAATATATATATATCCTGTATATAATTTTTATTTTAACTGAATTCAACATGGACCAATTACAAAAATATCAAACGAAACAAAGATTACAAATACTAAAGAGAGATGGTCCAATTATAGACTTTAACATGAAACTGAGGATGCTCTTCCAATTTCTGTCTTAACTCTTTACCTTTCTCTACATCTTTAGCCAAAATCAGACAAAAGCCTCCACCTCCAGCACCTACAAGCTTAAAGCCTGAGCTATAAGCTTCAGTAAATGCAAAAAGCTTATCCACAAACTCATTACTACAATAAGGATCAAGCTCTTGATGTAATCTCCAAGCTTCCGACATTATCTCCCCTAACTCATCAACTTCACAGTTCATTAATGCTTCTCTTCCAGCTTTTGCAAGCTCTGTTAAACGCTTGATGCTTAAAACCAATAAGTTATCTCTTTGTAGATACCTTGTGACCACTTTTTGTAGAACTTTATGAGCAAGTCTTACCTGTCAAAGAAAAGGGTATGATGACACCATATATAAGAGTAGCAGAGCATTACAGAACTAGTAAGTTTTTGAAGCTGTGAACTGTTTTAAACATAAAATTACTAAATTAGACAGATAATAAAGATCAAGTTGAAGTTGAAGCTCCAACAATCAAATATATAAGGGTTACTTAAAACTTAGAGAAAATGGTATGTAAAAACCTAGAAATAATTTTGTTTGGTGAAAACTATCGTCAATTTTCAAAATGTTTTTTTAAAGTTTAAACTTTGATAACCGGGTTTTTTAAATCCTACCGAATTTTTTAATTTAAAAAACAAACTTTAAAGTACAAAATTGAATCATAATTGATAACCGGGTTTTTTAAACCCTACCAAATCTTTTAAATAAAAAACACACGTTAAACACAAAATTGAATCATAATCTCAAAATTTTAACCCAAAAATATAACCCAAATTTGGATTAACTATACTATAATTTCAAGTTTAAAATTTGAAAATTTGGTTAAAAAAACTCGGTTATTAAGGTTTAGGAGTTAAAAATGGGGTTATCAAAGTTTTGGATTTAAAAACCATTTTGAAAATTGAGAGTTCTTTTTCACCAAATTTGAATTAACTATACAAATTTCAAGTTTAGATTTGAGATTTTGGTTTAAAAAACTTGGTTATTAAGGTTTAGGAGTTAAAAATGGGGTTATCAAAGTTCAGAACTTAAAAACCATTTCGAAAATTGAGTTTTTTTCACCAATTTGAAATAGTTTAAGGTCTAAAATACCATTTTTCTAAATAAGAAAATCTCCAAATAAGATCATGGAGGTGATGAGCTTTTAGATTCTTTAATGCTTAATTTTATGTTGTGTCAGAACAAACTTCATTGGATTTTAAGTAGCTTTAAGCACAGCTTAAAGGCCTATAAGTCAAGCTCTTTGTATGTAAATGTTATCGGTTTACTTACTTGTCCGGTGAAAACGACTAGAAGTCGTTGATGCAGCTCTGAGATTAGTTGCGGTGAAGCGAGTAAAGGAACAACTTGAAGACGGAGAGGAACTCCAGGAAAACTTGAAGTAAATTTGATTCCAGGGTATAATCCACCGATTTGATCTTGCCAGCCACCACCAGTACCCATAAGTTGCTCTAAAACCAAGACAAGTCTTGCAACATTTTCATTGCTTTCATCTCCATTAGAGATCTGTAGAAGAGCTTTAACAACAGCTGCAGCTAAAATGCTTGAAGTTCCTAGACCACTTCCACGAGGGACATTAGCCCATGTCTTGATTTTCAAGCCTGTAGACTGAAGCGAGCTTTCTTGGGTAATGCTAGTTACTAAAAGAGCAGCTTTGACAAGCCTGAATGGATCATTGGTTTCAATTGGTGTCTTGATGGTTAATGAATCTTCGATATGTAGTTCGTGTCCAGCGTCATCTTGGATTGAGATTCCTCTATCACTTGTGGTCTCGATGATTGTGCCAATGGGAAGTGAATCTTCTAAGGTTATAGCCATGTTGAGGACGCAACCAGCACGCTCTAAACTCCATGGAGGTGTATCACTCCAACCTCCAACAAAATCGACTCGAATTGGTAGTTCAACTTTTGTCATTCTTGGTTTGAAAACTTGATCCAGATGAGAGTTTATCTGTTTCTTGAAATGAGATTCGCCGCTTGATTCCAATAGATGATCTGAAAGACAGCAAATGAGTTATATCCATGATTGTTCATAAACAAAGAGTTAGTTAGCTAAATTTACCTCGAAAGCCATATCTAACAGCAGATGCAGTTTCTTCAGCAACTGCTGCCCAGACTTTATGCTCCAAGTCTAAAGCTTTAGCTTCATCTCCACAAGCTCGAAGAAGATCAACTTCTACCTGATAAGCCCGGCTTTTCGGAAGAATTTTGGAGTTCTGTTCCTGAAATTTGGGGCATTGGTCCAGAAAATTCTTGCAGATCTCCAATCCTTTTACCTCTTCCTGTAAAATCTCATGGCATAACTGAGACAGATTTCTCCCAAGCATACCATAGTTGATGCAAGCTTTAGCAATTCCAGCAGCAAGATCAGCTTGATGATTGCTGGAACCGTTACACATCTCAGGAAAGTTTATTGACCTATGCAACTCTTCTAAGCTTACACGTTCTGAGTTTCTCCACATGGTAATCATCATCTCGTTGTTTTTACTATCATCTAAACCCATCAACCATGTAGCTAACTTCAACATTTTAGTATAAGTAAGAACCGGGAACAGTTTTGCATTCCACAAGCATTTATCTTGTGCAGCAAAAGAGTTCCAAACGTCACTTTCCTCAATGCCAAGATCAAACAAAACTTTCCCCAATGGTTTACCACAAAAAATTCCATCTTTATGAATTGGGTTCTTTGGATTATCATGGAGACCGCAATACACAATCACTCTCTCCTTATGTCCCATCAATGGAACCTCCCAAAGGCAATGCCTATCCGGAAGCAAGAACTTGAAACTCTCAGGAGTTCCAAGGACTTTATCTAGGATGTGAATACCAACAACTATAGACTGAGAACCAATTTGTACAGAACCAGAAACAGTTGAGTCATATATAAGTGAATCTTCACCAATGGAGACTCCAGGTGCAATTTTACTAGATAAAATAACAGAAGATGCTGCAATGTCAGAAACTGTAGTGGCAGGAATAGAGCATAAGTGTCTTCGACCTACAATTCCTGAAGCATCTCCGCTTAAGTGATCCAATACCTCACTTGATGTTCCAAAATGCAAAAACCGCAAATCATCTGATAAAGAAAAAAAGGAATCAGAAAAGTAACCAATTGCAGTAGAAACCGCAGAAGATCCCAGATCAGAAACATACAGGTGCAGCAGCTGTACATCTTTTGCTTTCCCAGACTGTTAACAAGAAGTTCACCCAAAGGCCGAGTTCGCAGCCAATCATGCCTTGAGGGAACCCAAGCAGCTACCAAATCTTCATATAAACTCATCTGCAAGTCATAAGATGATCATTCTATTCATATAAAACACCTGTAAAATTCCAATAGCTTATCAAGAAACTTACCTCTTTTTTACTGTCTAGAAGTTCTACGATCATAGGTTGGCATGAGCATCCAAGAGCAACCAGATCCAACCAAGCTTTCCCCCTTGTAGATATTATCCCAGTATCAAGAAGTGTCCGACCATCATGTAAGATTGCATCTTTCTTCACAAGCTCCTCTCGTGTAGGTTTCTGCAACAGATCATTTACTAAACTGACACTATCGGCTTCAGAAAGAGACTCGGAATTGGATGCGACGATAACACCATGGTTGGAAGCAATATCGAGCGTGATAGGCACAGTAACTATGGAGGCTGCATCTTCAGGGAGACTCAATTTAAAGGCATCAAAACATGGAAGAACATCTCCAGTCATAATGAATAATCCACCTTCATCTTTAAAAGCCTGTCTTGCACATGAAGCGATTGCAAGTATATGATCAAAAAGGAGAGCAACAGGGCCATCAGGATCATCAGCGGCGAGATATGGAAGTGGGAGGAATACTTTCCCCATAGGATTAGCCCAGGGTACCCTTTTGGAGTCACCTCCAGCATGAAGCATCAGTACATGTTTTTCAGACAGGAATCTAACCCAAGACGACCTAGTACAGCTACCATTTGCAACTTCCACCTGCTGATAATGTGAATCAATACCACAGAGCTACATAACGTTCAATCAAAACAAACAGATCTAATGGATTTGTCTCTAGATTCACCAGATCACTAAAACCAAAGAGTTCTAAGTTCCTTGATTTATAAGTTCTACATGGATTCTTTAACCTGCATTCTACTTCCTGGACCAAATCAGCTACCGGTCATTCATACACAGATTGATAGTTCAATTGCTCAAAAATGAGCTGTGGAATAATCTAACCTGTGAACACAATTTTACCTCGTGGCCAGGATCGAAACCTAGTTTCTCATAATGTCGAGCAAGAGCATAGATAGCGTTAAGAGTAGCAGCACCAGACCCGATCCGCTTGCCATCTGGATCAGGAACGGCTAAAGTGACGGTAGAGCTAGCTATACGTCCCATCCTTTTGGCTCGCTGGAGCTGCCATTCGTAAAGCTCCGCTTGTTCTGGACTAGCTGCGGTGAGAACGATGGCATCCCAAGTAGGGACCCTAGTCGGATGACGCACCGAAAGCCGTAAATGGTACCATGATTTTCGCAGAACTGTAGCTATGTCAGCCTTTTTCCTCTGTTTCTGCCTCGAAACCTCCAACATTTTCTTACCCTGTGCCTAGAAAATGAGAGAAAATGAGAGAAAGTGAGAGAATTGTGAAGGTTTAGTGGACAGAGGTAGAAGACGAAGTCACTGTTTTAACAGAAAGATCAAGTAATGAGTTACTCAGCTGGTCAACGATCACGGCAAGTATACGATGTCGTTTACAGGTAATGAGTTAAGATCTCAAACTTGACTATTCAAAATCTCAAACTTGACTCAATATTTGGCTAAAATCTGTGTATATTAAGATTAAAACATGTCCTTTTCCTCCATTACTGGAAACTATACACAGGTCGCCATAGAATCCACTATCAAGCAGGTTCTGTATTCTGCAACATTACCAATTGGTACAACAAAACTCATGTTTCTAAGATTAAAAGTGACATAAGAGAAAGTGGCACGAATAGTCAACAAAGCCAACCCTTTATAAATTAACCACAAAATCTGGATTCTGCTTCATCTGCTGAACGAATTGGTACAACAAAACTCATTGTTTCTAAGATTATATCATTCTTCACGCCAAGCAAACTCGCACTTCACGCATCTATAAAATCTGGATTCTGGTTCATCTGCTGAACGAATCTGAATTGATTTGAAGTATGCCCTGTTGTGGTCGCATCTTGGACATGGAGCTGATAAACAAAGACTATATCAGCTACGAAAGATGATCCGAGTCTAAGAAAATGTGCAAGGAATGGAATAAATTCACAGAAACCATAGATAAAGCTCTAAGCTTTTACCAATGGAGCAATAAACTCAATAACTACATTCTGATCAATTGATAAAAGCATTCAAGATAGAGAAACCAGGAACAAATAATCAAGTTTACGAGTCTCGATTTGTGTCCTCTATCATTACTTACAGCCACAATCAGTGACCCTAAATCTCTTGAAGATGCTCTAATTGATAAAACATGTAATCAATAAACTACGAAGAACAATCAAGTTTATGATTCATACAGTTTTCTACCAATTCTTGATAAGTACCGTTTCTCTTCACTTAACAACTCTACAACACACAACTTAGTGATCCAAACAAATCAGATCATCAGAAAATATATTTTTCTGGACCAAACATAACTTGATAAAAGGAATTTTCAGAATTTTAAAAGAAGAAAGCAGAGTGAATCCACCATACCGTCAGTTTCAGCTCCCTTTGGTATATCCTCTTTAGTCACAACAGAATCTATAGGTTTCCTAACCAAGAGTAGCTTCTTCCTTATCTCTACCTGTAAGAAAAAAAAAGATGTCACTACCAAGAGTCTGCGAAAATTCAAAGGGATTTGAAAAGAGACTAGTGAAGTAAACCCCTCTGGCGATAGGAGCGATGTATGGACATGTAGAGCAGAATAATCTTGAACCTCCTGCTCTCCTCTCATATCGCAGCATATTCCCACACGTAGGGCAAAAATCCATCGATCAATTTCCTGAAAAAATCCTCTCAAATCTGAGCTATCAACTCTAACAGTTTTCACGAACAAGTCTGCAATACATGAACAAATGATAGATCAATAGATAAAGAAGCCTACGTAACGAAAAACCATGTGGAATCGAACAAAGTTTGATGATCTTCAAGTACCTTAGACTCGACGATGATCGGAAATACTTTCATGGCGCGGTTCTGAGAGAAAACTTCCGGTAGGGTTTGCGTTAATATTTAAAGAAAGTAGATTTTATAATTATAGTTAGTTGGGCTTTTTAAAAAGTTAATGGGCCTATTTAAGAATATATTATAAAGCCCAAAAGAGATCTTTGACTTTGACTTGACTTCTCCATCTTACTCAGGTGGATTCATCTCATCCGTCCAACGAAAACAGATCCAACTGCCAAAATTGTCCCTGTTTCTTATTATTTTTTGCTGGGCCCACTTGTTACATTATTGGGCCCAACCCATACGAAATGCTCATCAATTTTATTAAAATTAATAATAATAAAAAAAATGATTCAACAGCTCGAAATCATCAATTTTTCCGATTAAATTAATTAATCCTATATATATTCTATTTAAAATTATTTAACTAATTTCATTGTTCTGGAAAAAATTACTTCATTTAGATATAATTTTAGTATATTAACTACTTTACAAACATAAAAACATTTTGTGTTTTAAGTGAAATATATTACTGTCATCAATGTATAAAATCTTATATACAATATATACATATTAATTAAATATGTTTTAATCGAAAAAAACAAATAACCATCACTTTCCTTTTGTTCTACATATTTTAATGTCACAATAAATAAACAAAATTTTCCAGCAACTATATATATTAATAAATAAAAAAAAAGACAACAACCAAAAATCGATGGAGCCATAAGAGCTTTTTTAGGTGGTCTCCAGACAAATTGTGAGTTTCATGTTGAATCAATAAATGGCTTTAATAAATATAATACTAATAAACTTTTATTATTAAAAATTATAATATAATAACAATAATAAAGTTTTGTAATTATGTCGGTGCTTGCCTACAGCTATTTAGCAAATTAACATTGCCTATAAAATAAAATAACAATCATATAGTATATAATTATATACACACACATATACTCATATGATAAATATTTGATTAATCGATCAAAAATTTATTATTTTAAACAATTCTATTCCAAATTAAGTTGTTGGTTTACTTTGGTTGAAATCGGTTTAATTGAACCGGTTAACTGAATCCGGTTTAACGAGTTATATAAAACACTCAATTAAATCAAAAGTCAAAACCTTTTATTCTTCTCCTTTCTCTATTTCACTCACTCCCACTTTACTCAACAAAAAGAGTACTCAAATTCTGAAAAATGAACGAAGAAATGAACGGAGAGTCGCCGGAAAAAAGACACGTGGAGAAGCAAATATTGCCGGAAAAAATCGATTACGTGTTCAAAGTGGTAGTGATTGGTGACTCAGCTGTCGGAAAAACGCAGCTTTTATCAAGATTTACACAAAATGAGTTCTGTTTTGATTCTAAATCCACCATTGGTGTCGAGTTTCAGACACGAACAATCACCATTCAAAGTAAACTTGTTAAAGCTCAGATCTGGGACACCGCCGGTCAAGAAAGGTAATATAATATATAATATTTTTTAAAATTTTAAGTTGAATGTTGAAATTTGAGTGAAATTTTTTCATTTTTTAATAATGAATTTTAAGTGGAATTTAGTTTTCTTGTCGGGAGGTTCTTGGATCAAGATATTTTAGATATAGGTTGATTTGATTTTGGATCTATAAGTAATTTAATTTAGGGAATTTAATAATTGTTTTTTAATTGATTTGCTATCTATACATGATGTTTGATTTTATTAATTTTTAATTGCAAAATTTATTGATCAATGGTCCTTACAAGTTACATCTAGTATAAATAAAGTAATACAGAATCATAAAAACATTAGAATATACAACGTAATAAATTTTTAAATGTTGAAAATTTATATTATTAATATCGCCAGGTTTTGTTAAAATTGCATTTAACTATTTTCTTATCATTCGTAACATTTATCAAATCGCTAGTCTTTATTGTATAAAATACACGTGTTTAAAACATATTTATAACAAAAATATCATTTATTAAATAAAGAGACCAATATGAGCAAGTTGTATACTATTTGTCATGGAATATGATATTTAGACTTTAAACTAATTTTGTTCGGTAAAAAAACCATTAATTTTTAAAATAGATTTTTAAATTATGAACTATGAGATTTTTAAATTATAAAAATAAACGAGTTTTTTTAACTGAAATTGTAAATTTAAATATAAAACTATAGTATAATTAGTCCAAATTTAGATTATATTTTTTATTAAAGTTTGAGATTATGATTTCATTTTATGTTTAAAGTTGAATTTTAATTTTAAAAAAAAATCAATATGTTGTAGAAAAATCTGTAATCAAAGTGTTGAGGGTTTAAAAAACAAATTAAAAAAATTGAGGATTGTTTTCAACAAATAAAAATAATTGCGGATGTATGATATAATTTTTTTTCTATTTAGTACTTACTGGTGTTATTAAATTGCGTTTTGCCGCGATTTAGGTACAGAGCGGTTACAAGTGCGTATTACAGAGGAGCGTTAGGAGCGATGGTAGTTTACGATATAACCAAACGCGCCTCATTCGACCACGTGGCACGTTGGGTTGAGGAATTAAGAGCCCACGCCGACGATTCCGCTATTATAATGCTCGTCGGAAACAAATCCGATCTCGCCGCCGATCACCGTGCCGTTCCCGTAGAAGACGCCGTCGAATTCGCCGAAACGCAACGGCTTTTCTTCTCGGAAGTCTCAGCTTTAAACGGCGGAAATGTCGACGACGCTTTTTTTCGTCTACTTGAGGAGATTTTTCGTGGCGTTGTATCGAAAAAAGCTTTGGATTCCGGCGATGGATCCGCCGTGAAGCTTGACGGATCGAGAATTGATGTGATTTCCGGGTCGGATCTTGAGATTACTCAGATGCAGAAAGTGTCGTCGTGCAATTGTTGACTTTTTTTCCTTAAATTTATGGCCCACTATTGTAAGGCCCAATTAAGGCCCATATACTGTTAATTATTGTTTTGTTTTAAATATATTTGGTGGTTATTATAATTAATTAAATTTTGGTCCAAATACTAATTTTTTTCAATTTATGATTATAACTCACAAAATTTCTGCCAAAAAAAAACTAAAAAAATACAAATCAACTCATTTTTGAAAAAATCACATATTCATGTGTTATAACTCATAAAATTTCAAAATAACTAATTTTTAAAAAATTTATATAATAATTGGTGGTAACTCACAAAATTTTCAAATTAACAATTTTTTTAAAAAATACTTAATCATGGGTTATAACCAACAAAATAACTATTTTTGAAAAAATACATAATCATTGATAATAATTCACAAAAATTTCTGGATTTCCACAAATTCCACAATAACGCATAAAATGTTCAAAATAATATTTTTTTGAAAAAATACATAATCATAGATAATAACCCACGAAATTTTTAAAATGATAGTTTGAGTGTAATCAAATTTACAAGTATAAATAAATAAATCTAATTAGCCAATATTAGACCTCGAAAACAGAATCATACATCATTAACAATATATTCTTAACAAATTTTATTTATTTCTTTCTTTTTTTAATAACGGATTTTATAATGTTTCTTTAGACAATGTGGTTTAATTAATGGAATTTTTTTATTATCACGATATGTGATGAAAGGTCTTCCAGCTTACACGTACCAATTAATTAATTTTAATTGCTATTATCATATTATATATTAAAATGATTAAAAGTATCGTTAATTAAGATGGATTAGATATAAGATTATCATTGCTAAATGCTGATTAATGTTATGGTGACATCAACTGTGAGTGTCACGTTAGAATCAGGATATAATCCAATATAAGATATGATTCTATATATTTATTTTTTTGCATGCAACCGAATAATTTGAAGTGCTCCAATCACAAACTCGATTTTATTTATATTGTATATATATATACAATTTTTTTTTTCTTAAGATCTCATAAAAAACACTTTCTATCCTTTATATTTAATAAAAAATTAATTAAGCATGTCCCATGATTTCTGCCATTGCCTAGTGACACTTATTTTATAGTTATATATTTATATTATTATCTGTCAAGTTAGTAACTAATTTTATGTTTAGCAAAAGAAAGATTCTTATAATAAACACTTTACATTACTTATAAATAA
>KE151742.1:361466-374683 GCA_000411095.1 Aethionema arabicum | reverse complement strand
ATTTAATATTATTAAAAATATATTACAAGTTTAAATTTAAATTATAAAATATTATAAAAATAACTAAAATTAATTTAAAGTTAAATAAAAAATCAAATACAATTTTTAATATTTTTTCATGTTTTAAAAAATTTTTTTTTGTTAATTTTAGGATTTTGGATATGTTATTAAATGTAGTTTAAGTGTTTTTTTTTAATGTTTTTATCAAAATAAAGTATTTTTGGTCGGTACCAAACGATAATGTTTTGAATTTCATTTATCATTTTAACAATGTAGTTTAATTTACTAAAAATATAAATATTAATTTTTTTTTTACATTTTTCAATGGTTACTTTGGCTTGATCCATTCAAAATAGATAGAATAAGAGGCCAAAGGAATTCACGTCACAAGACTTCAATCTGATTAATTGTGTAGATAGAAAGCTTGAAGTTGCTCAACATGTGATTGAGTATCTCTGCGGTTACTTATTTTGTCGGAGTTTTGCGTCAAAAGGGAAGATTTAATCAATAAAAATGTCAAATTCTAATTTTTTTTTTTGCATTGAACCCATTTTTAACTTCGTAATCGTGCAAGAATGAAATTGATGTGTCATTTGATATATATATATATATATATATATTTGATTAAATAATATTGGATTTTTTAAAATAAGTGATGTCTTAATTAAAACAATTAAATTATCATATAAATTCAACTAGCCATACTAGCTGGCGAATATTAATTCATAGTATACTAGTAAACTTATAATTATTAAATATTGTTTTTGTTGATGTTATTATTTTGTTTGTCATATTTGAAAGACTCAAATATTTGTTTCTAGTGGTTGTTTAATTATCATTTAGCATGAGCAATTTGTATAATATCATAATTAATACATAACAAAAAGGTTATTAAAATTCATATAAACAAAAACTAGATCTTCAAACTAAGATCGGACGATTGGAAAAAAAGAAAAAAAAAACTAAGATCGGACGGCTACGATGTTTAACATCACGATCCAGATAAATACGTAATTAGAAACGTGTCTATTTTCGTCATTTAATGAGAATTGAAATCGGTACTTCTCGAAACTGTGCCTATTTTGGTCATTTCAAATAAATGGCGCATTTTAGTCAAAATGTTAAAAGATCGATCGTCTAAAACCCGCGTACAAATTCTAAACATTTCCCGAAGATTCCAGCTTCAAGATCAATCTTCTAAAACCCTAAAATCATAAATTTGTTCCCAAAGATTCCAGCTTCTTCATCGCTGCAAATCCTTTCTTCTCCACCTCGCTGATTATTTTCGTGAGTTTCATCCTCTGTTTCTTGCAAACGTTTAATTTCAATGGATTCTTCTTAGTTTCTTCACACTCAATGGATTCTTTTTAGGTTTAAAGCTATGGCAGCATCAGGAAGTAGAGCTAAGTACATAATCGGTGCTCTTATTGGCTCTTTTGGCATAGCTTATATTTGCGACAAACTCATCTCCGATAACAAAATCTTCGGAGGCAAGTTTTGTTCTGAGTTTTTCATAGTTTGCAAACCATCATGACTCTGAAAATGGCTTACACTTTTTCTGGTGAATTCAGGGACTACTCCAGGCACTGTTTCTAACAAGAAATGGTGGGCTGCAACAGATGAAAAATTCCAAGCTTGGCCAAGAACTGCTGGTCCTCCTGTTGTCATGAACCCTATTAGTCGCCAGAATTTCATTGTCAAATCTAAGCCAGAATGAAGAAAGATCCATGCTTTTGTTGTGATCATATACATAGTTGATGTTTCTAAACTAAGTTTTATAAATCAAACTGTAATAGCAGTACATTACAACACTTTTGTTGGACCTATTCCATTTTCATCTCTTGCCGGAATCCAAAATCTATCCCAAAAACCCTACAAGACCACCGGACAATTTCTGAGAACAAAACGGACATCTAAGTATCAAACAAAGAAAAAGAAGCTTCCTTTGATCCTTGTTTCTTCATTTTCCATCGTCTTTTGCTTGCCCTTCAGCTCCTAGTCCATCTTGCTTGCCTCCTCTAAGCCCCACTATTGATAAAACCATAGGAATGTGAGTATTTAACAGGGAGAGATGTAGAAGTGATGAGATAACAATGAGCAAAAGCCAAGGTTGTTCTTTCCAAGCCATTAACTTCTTAAAGACTAAGCATTTAGCTTCAGTGTTCTTTTTTTGTGAAAGCAGACCCATGAGCTTTATACTAAAGGAGTTAGTAATGTTACTGTTTGTACCGTTTCCGAGACCAGAAGTATCTAGGTGGTGCATTGAATGCTGCATTCCATTGTTGTTGAGACTCATGGGTCTCATACCCATATGTCCTTGCATTGCTTGTAGCTGCTGCTGCTGGAGATCATGGAGCTGTTGTGGGCTACTAAACTGCATTGGACCTCTGGGAGGGAAAATCCCAGGAGATGCTTGCTGATGCATTCCAGAAGCTTGTGGATGCTGCATGAAGTAGTTAGGCGGTTGCATAGCAGAATGTGGTGTCATCTACAAAAGTTAAAACACCTTGAACATTATACTTCAAATTCAAGACATGTTAGTATCATTGTCTGTTGTAAGTCACTAGGAACCTGGGGAGTCATTGCTGGCACTGGTGCAGCTACTGGTGTAGGTGGTGGAGGTTGAGCATCAGCAATTGCAGCAAGATACATGAGATTTTTCTGGAGATGAGCTTGGTACCTGAAATATAGAAGAAAACATCATCTATAACCTAATGTTCCAAGACTATTCAAAAGATAAAGAAATGTATATAAACAAGGCACTTACTGGGCACATTCTGCAAGTTTTCCAAGATTCTGATTTTCCATTATTGCCATTATCAATTTCTTGTTCTCATCAAGAAACTGCATCAAGTAAACCAAAAAGTTAATTCCAAAACAAAGAAATTCAATCGAAACTGCCTCTTATTCTCTTCAATAAACACAAATATCTCCAAGAAAACGCCCAACCAGCATCAAAACAGGGTAATAACAAAGAACAGAACCAATCTTTGCGTCATTTCAACACACGAACCAACTGATTTTCGGAGATAAATAGCTGAAAAAGGCTCTAGGTTTCAACGCTTTTAATCTGTGAACTAACTATAGAACTCATCAAGTGTAAGATAAGTAGAGATAATTACACAGAAACAGAGGGAAAGGTGAGAAAGAAGGAAACCTTTTGGATCTCTTCGGTGGTAATATTACCAGGAGGTAACGGAGAAGAATTCATGTTTATCATTTGCGGAGATGGCTGCATCTTCCTTCACTGTTTATCGCCACCGACGAACCAAAACCCTAATTCCGTCTCCCCCACAAAAACCCTCGAAAATTCACAAAACCCAGACCGATCAAACGCAACAAAACAACTGCAAGATTCGATAAAGTGTATATATATAGCTTATCCTCCAATTTAATACTTCGATTCGTCTAGATTCCGACGAGCTCTCTGGGGTTTTATGACCAAACAAAAAACCCCAAATGCCTCTTCAGTAATATGTAGAAGAAAAAGAAATCGAAACCTCTGAGCCAATCAGAGGGTTTAAACTAGGCCTTAAATTAAGGCCCAAGTTAATATTTCAAAGCCCACGATGCAGCAGGCGATTATAACATTCCGACCCGGTTGGAGATGAATTTCTTCCGGTTAAGCTCCGGTTTAGCCTATTCAATAAATTCAGTTTATAGATATTTTAAAAATTACAATTAAAGTGAACTAAATTAAAATGTCAAAAAATATATCAATTTTTATAAAAAATTGTAAGCTAACATATAAACCAAGGAAACATTTAAAACTAAAATTTGAAAATTAAATAAGTTATTAATTAATTATATAAAATTTATTTGATACCGATGATGACATGATATAATAATAGAAAAAAAATTGACTCTATGATTGAAGGAGTTGTTTAGTTTGCATTATTGCATTTTTTTTATTATTATTATAGTATTTTATTTAAATTTATTTTCTAAAATCATTGAGACAGTATTCAATCATAATAAAATAAGAATTATTATCTCTTTCTTTTTTCGACCACTTAGTATTTATGTCTTTGTCTTTTGGCTGTACTATATCCTAATAAATAAAAGAAAAGAAGAAAAATATAAACATTATCGCATTATTTGTCATATGAGTTTATCTATATATACTTTTCAATTATTGTTAGTTTTCTTATCATTATCAATTAATACGATAGAAATATTCTTATAAAAAATTTAAAATTATTTTTAAAACGTTAAATTATCTCCTAACACAAAATTTAATATAAATTTGCCTTGAATAAAAACAAAAGCACCAAACTACTATTTGAGAGGACATCATCAAGATTTTTTAATAAATAAACTAAGTTTCATTTTAGTATTTACCACGTTTAAATATAAAAAATCATTTAAAAATACATTTTGACATAAAATTATGAAAAATACTCCAAAAATTCCATATAAATACTCCAAAAATTCCATATAAAAACATAACAAACAAAAAAATTCCATATTAAAATTATAACAAAATAAAATTTCCATATAAAAATTATAAAAAAAAACTTCCATATAAATACAAATACTAAAACCAAAAATTAAATAGAAGTTGTATATGTATAAATGCTGAAAACAAATAATTTGGAATTATACATGAACACGGGAATGACGCGGAACAAAAAAAAAATCATTTTGCCGTTAAGTAGCTATGGCTTAAGGGACCCACATAGCCGCGCGTGGACCCACTCTCCCTATTATCTCTCTCGCTCTTTCTCTTCCTCGTCTTATATCCACCACTAGGCGCGCAGAGAGAGGGAGAGATACATTTGAGATTTGCTTTTGGATTTGAGATTTGCGATTTGGATTTGAGATTTGACGAGCGATCGAGCGAGCTGTACGTTGAGCCTTGACTGTTCCAGAGGTGGTTGTTTTTGCTAGATCGTCGTCGGAGAAGAAGGAAGAGGAGAAAATGAGCGGGAGTAGAAGGAAGGCGACGCCGGTGAGCAGAACTCGTGTGGGAAATTATGAGATGGGGAAAACTCTAGGTGAAGGAAGCTTCGCCAAAGTAAAATTCGCTAGGAACACCGTTACCGGAAATTTAGCAGCGATTAAAATCCTCGATCGAGAAAAAGTCCTCCGTCACAAAATGGTGGAACAGGTTTGGTATATAGCACACACGGATTTGAGATTTGTTTAATAGATAAGAAATTAGTTTATAATTTGTTTATGATTAGCATTAGAATCGGGACCCCACATGTCCGAGGTAGGTATTACGTAATTCAGGTTAATTACGGATTAAAAAATTGAATAAAGGTATTTAAATGCTCGATAATCACGAATTTCGACTTTGCATGAAGTTCTTGTGTGTGTGTATATATTGAAGTTTTTCTGAATCTGATGACAATTGGTTTGATTTAGAGTTGGTTTTGATTTGGAGATATTTTTCAAGTTTCTGTGTAAGCAAGATCTTGAAGATGTAATTAGCATTTTTGTTTTTTGCAGATTAAGAGAGAAATATCGACAATGAAATTGATCAAACATCCAAATGTGGTTGAAATCATTGAGGTATGAAGCTAATTTTCAACTTTGAAGTTGTAATAATTTTGAATTCTAGCTTGTAAACCTCTCTTTTGTGCACGTGATTTGTAGGTTATGGCGAGCAAAACGAAGGTCTATATCGTTCTTGAGCTTGTCAATGGAGGTGAACTCTTTGATAAAATCGTAAGGAACCAATCATTACTATTACCCTTTTTTGCTTTTGTTGCTGCAAGTTCTGAATCTTCACGAGTTTGAATTTTGTGATTTATATATCAATCCTCTTTACAAGTATCAACAACGAAGTTCTATATCGTTCTTGAGCTTGCAATTGAGTTGAAATCAAGATCTTATCTATTTT
Organism: Aethionema arabicum; assembly: GCA_000411095.1. Lineage (NCBI taxonomy): Eukaryota > Viridiplantae > Streptophyta > Magnoliopsida > Brassicales > Brassicaceae > Aethionema > Aethionema arabicum. The sequence continues at coordinate 368,835 of KE151742.1, read as the reverse complement.
CCTCTGTTTTTACTAATGTCGTTGTTGTTTTATAATTATGTATAGGCTCAACAAGGGAGACTTAATGAGGATGAAGCTCGGAGATATTTTCAGCAGCTTATTAATGCTGTGGATTACTGCCACAGTAGAGGGGTCTACCACAGAGATTTAAAGGTCTTTTTTTGTGTTCTTCTATGTTCTTACGATATAATATTCATCTTAAGTCTGTTTAAGTTTGTTTATGAGTTATCTTTTACTTGTTGCAGCCTGAAAATCTTATTCTTGACGCACATGGACTACTAAAAGTTTCTGATTTTGGACTAAGCGCCTTCTCACGGCAAGTTCGGGTAAATGTCATTAAATTTACATTTTGCCAATCAATTTCGGAAATCGAAATTTTATTAGTTTGTTACTATCTATCGCTTGTATTGTCGTGAATATCCTTCTTTTTGAATGCAGGAAGATGGGTTGCTTCACACAGCTTGTGGAACTCCGAACTATGTTGCTCCTGAGGTAGAGTACAACTTTCACTAATACAGAACATGTGAACTACCCTGTAAACGCTTGTCCATAGAATCTAGGAGCCGAAATAAACAAAATTTAAACCATTTCAAGAACTGCAAACCTGGTTAATCAGTAAAGAAAATATAGTAAATGAGATAAAAGTCATATGTATAGATAGGCTCATTTGCAGAGTTTTCTTTTATTTATATCAGCTATAAACCTCTAATTTGTGCTGCGTTTCTTTTGAGTTTCGAGCAGGTTCTTTCCGACAAAGGTTATGATGGTGCATCAGCAGATGTCTGGTCCTGTGGGGTCATTCTTTTCGTGCTCATGGCTGGTTACTTACCTTTTGATGAGCCAAATCTCATGGCATTATATAAACGTGTACGCTTAATACACTTCTCTACCTCTGCTCAAACTTCTCCATTTTCACACGTTGCTAATGTCCACCACATTGTTAACTCTACAGATATGCAAAGCTGTGTTCAGCTGTCCACCATGGTTCTCGCCAGGTGCCAAAAGAATTATTCAACGTATCCTTGATCCTAACCCTTTGACTGTAAGTCCCTAAATCCCTTCTTTTCACTTTTAAACCAAATATCTCTGGCCAATTGTGAAATGACTTAATTCTTCAAATTGCAGAGAATAACCATTGCAGAGTTACTAGAAGATGAGTGGTTCAAGCAAGGATACAAGCCACCATCGTTTGAGCAGGAAGATGAAGACATAAACCTCGATGATGTTGCTGCTGCTTTCAGTAGCTCCAAGGTATAAATCCTTGATTTCCCAATTCACACATCGGTTTAACTTAACCGAACAACAATAAACCGGTATAGTTTATATAGAAGTGAATCAGAATCAGCAATATCTCTCTAATGGGATTACATCTCTGTGCTATTACAGGAACTTCTTGTAACAGAGAAAAAGGAGAAACCAGAATCCATGAATGCTTTCGAGCTTATCTCAAGCTCAAGAGAGTTCAGTCTTGAAAATTTATTCGAGAAGCAAGCTGTAAGTAACTCTTTTACTTACAACTACCAAATCATACCTTTTTAGATTTGTCTAAATGTGATTCCTTTGATCTGTAGCAACTAGTGAAGAGAGAGACGCGGTTTACTTCTCAAAGACCAGCTAGTGAAATAATGTCTAAGATCGAGGAAGCTGCAAAGCCATTAGGCTTCAATGTTTGTAAAAACAACTATAAGGTTCGTCCTAATGCTTTATATCGTCGAATCAATAAGAAATTATCGTATTTTAGACCCTAAACTATTTTCGTTTGGTGAAAAAAATTCTCAATTATCAAAATGATTTTTTAAATTTTGAATTTTGATTTTTAAATCCTATTAGATAGTTTGAAGTAAAATTAAACTTTTAACAGAAACTGAAGTCACAATCTTACATATTGACCAAAAAATTTAATCCAAATTTAGATTAATTATATTATAATTTTAAATTTGGAATTTCACTTTAAAAAACTCTGCTCACAAAATTCGTCCAAAAATTCGTGTGCACAAAAGTTCATACGTACAAAAGTTCGTGTGCACAAAGTTCATGCACACATAATTCGTGTCTATTAAGAATTAGAATTTTAATAATATAATTAATGAAGTTCAAGATTTAAAAACTCATTTAGATAATTAACAGTTTTTTCGCTAAACAAAAATAATTCAGAATCTAAAATACTATTACTCGAATCATAATAATAAAACAACTGTTTGATGTTTTTGTTAATCAGTTTCTAATATTTATGGCAGATGAAAATGAAAGGTGACAAAAGTGGTCGAAAAGGTCAACTCTCCGTAGCTACAGAGGTAAATATACAAAATTCTTTAGTCTGGTTAAGTTTGGTTTATTGATTTTTTTATCTTAACCGGTATGTAACTATACCGGTTTGATAGGTGTTTGAAGTGGCACCGTCATTGCATGTGGTAGAGCTTAGGAAAACCGGTGGTGATACACTTGAGTTTCATAAGGTATGTCTACGGTTTAATCTTCTTTTAACCGGTCCGGTTTACAGCTCAATGCTATGGTTTAATCCGGTTTATACAAAATCTCTTGCAGTTCTACAAAAACTTCTCATCTGGTTTAAAGGATGTAGTGTGGAACACTGAAGGATCCAGTGAAGAACGTTGATCAATGAGCAAAAAAGAATCAAACTGTTTTTATTACAAACAAAAATAAACGAAATAGAAATAATTAAATTAAAAGTTGAGGAAAAAAATTATAATGAACAAATATTGAATTTGGTAAATAAATTAATAATAGTAATATTTGTTAAACCAAGTAGTGTGGACTTATATGTTAAGTCATGTGAGATCTCCACCTAATCCGGTTTGTTTACTTTTTGGTCAAAATATAAAAAGTCAACACAGTAACACAGTGTTAGTCAACTTATAATAATTAATAATAACAATAAAATCAAAATCGTTAATACTTAATAAATAGGTATAACTTTAACTTATGTAGTTTTGACGATCTGTTGCATTAAATTTGACACGTTGTAACATTGATTACGAAAAGAATATTCGTCTAAAATTAAAAAAGTATATGATATAATAATGATTAATATTTGAATTAGAGCAGTGGTTTTATTGTTTGTACATTTTAATTTGTTATAATTGTACGGTTTAACATTTGTAGCAAATTAACATAAAGTTAAATTACGAAAAAAGGGATTAATTCCTTATTCATTGTATATATGAAGATGAGAAGATTTACATGTGTCATGTGTGAACAATGAACATTAATGAGCAATAGTTTCTAGTTAGTTGGTAATAAGCCGAACAACATTAATTGTTTGCTTTTCTCTACACATGGCCAAATTTGTCCACCAAATTCTCTCTTTATTTTTTTTATTTTTATTTTACAAATTAATTGTTTTCTCGATTAATTTAGGCAAAACAAAAAGGTATATCGAAAAACAATTTAAACGTAGAAATAATATTATATTTTTTAGATATAGGAAAAAAGAGTATTTAAAAAAAAATAGTGAGATCGGGGGAAAAAGATAGTGAGAAACTATTTGACTTTTTTTTGATAAAATTATATTGGAATATTCATTGAAAGAGAAGGTATATTCTTTTGATTATTCAAATATGACTGGGTAATATAAATAAAAATGTTTTTTTAATTATAATGTCAGTAAATAAAATACAACTATCTGATTAATGATTTTACAATATGGTGGAAATATACGAAATGGTTTTCATATTTTTCTGCTGAATATGGAAAAATATTTTAAAGTTAGAATTATATGTAAAATAGGCAAAGCTGTATTTAATGAAAAGCGTAATTCTTGATTGTCACGTTATTAGTTTTGTAATTACCAAATTAACTTTATAACAACATTACTAATTCATACAATGATTTTAAACCATATATACAATAATACTTAATCTAGTTTTATATATTTTTTTTATATATGGAATCTGGTTTAAGATAAAAAAAATGTCTTGTGGATAATAATACCGACAATATTGAAACATATTTAATATGAATTGCTGGAGAAAACGAGCTGTTTTAGTTATATAAAAAAAAGGAGTATTACATAATTCATTATGATGGTCCACAAATCAGGAGATTTGCATGTGGAATACATTATACTATATGGTATTTATGTATTTAAAAGGTATTATCATAAAAGTAAAACTACCATTAGACAATTTATGTATAGATTTATTTAATGAACAATGGGTGATTTCATATACATTGTTATAACAATATTAATTTATAAAAAACAATAGTTTTTATTAGATCTAAACATTTTGAATTTCGGTTGAATAGAAAAAAGTATTGATATTTAATTTCCAATATATCATATAAGTAGTTGAGCTAATAATAGTAAACTTGGAACCAACCACCATTAATTTTCAATATTGATTCAAGCTTTTTTAATTTTATATATTTTATTAAAAATTTTATTTATTTTTCATGTTCTCTTTCTTGCACTTAATAGCAACTCTTTATATCTCCCCCACCTCCACTTTCCCTAATTTCACCAAAATCTTCCAAATTTTCTAAAATTTCTCCCTTTTTTTTTTCTATTTTATTCCTAATTTATACAAAAAGTATTTTAATTTCGATTTGGATTTGTAAATGGAGAGATCAAATAGCATAGAGATGGATCAAGAAAGATTAACGGCGGAGATGGCGTTTCGTGATTCTTCATCGGCGGTTATAAGAATCCGGCGACGTTTACCGGATTTTTTAACGTCCGTTAAGCTTAAATACGTTAAGCTTGGCTTTCACTACTCTAGCTGTAACCTAGCCACCATTCTCTTCTTCCTTCTCTTAACCGGAACCCTTTTGGTTAACCTAACCGGTTTAAATTTCGATAATNATAGTAAACTTGGAACCAACCACCATTAATTTTCAATATTGATTCAAGCTTTTTTAATTTTATATATTTTATTAAAAATTTTATTTATTTTTCATGTTCTCTTTCTTGCACTTAATAGCAACTCTTTATATCTCCCCCACCTCCACTTTCCCTAATTTCACCAAAATCTTCCAAATTTTCTAAAATTTCTCCCTTTTTTTTTTCTATTTTATTCCTAATTTATACAAAAAGTATTTTAATTTCGATTTGGATTTGTAAATGGAGAGATCAAATAGCATAGAGATGGATCAAGAAAGATTAACGGCGGAGATGGCGTTTCGTGATTCTTCATCGGCGGTTATAAGAATCCGGCGACGTTTACCGGATTTTTTAACGTCCGTTAAGCTTAAATACGTTAAGCTTGGCTTTCACTACTCTAGCTGTAACCTAGCCACCATTCTCTTCTTCCTTCTCTTAACCGGAACCCTTTTGGTTAACCTAACCGGTTTAAATTTCGATAATTTCTCAGATCTCTGGTTTAAACCGGAATCGATCCAACTCCAATCCGCAACGAAAATCGCATGTTCTCTCTTCCTTTGCCTTGTTTTAACCCTCTATGTCTCTAACCGGTCTAAACCGGTTTACTTAATCGATTTCTCCTGTTACAAACCGGAAGATGAACGGAAAATGTCGGTTGATTCGTTCATAAAGATGACTGAAGAAAACGGTGCGTTTAACGATGATACGGTTCATTTCCAGCAACGGATCTCAAACCGGGCCGGTTTAGGAGACGAGACTTATCTGCCACGTGGCATAACCTCGAGACCTCCGAAGCTTTCGATATCGGAGGCACGAGCTGAAGCGGAGGCGGTGATGTACGGAGCTCTCGATTCTCTATTCGAGAAAACCGGAGTTAAACCGGATCAAATCGGAATCTTAATCGTGAATTGCAGCTTGTTCAATCCGACGCCATCGTTATCGGCGATGGTGGTGAATCATTACAAGATGCGAGAAGATATCAAAAGCTATAATCTCGGAGGAATGGGATGCTCCGCCGGATTAATTTCAATCGATTTAGCTAACAATCTCCTGAAATCAAACCCTAATTCATACGCCGTCGTGGTTAGTACAGAAAACATAACACTAAATTGGTACTTCGGTAACGATCGATCAATGCTTCTCCCAAATTGCCTCTTCAGAATGGGCGGCGCCGCCGTACTTCTCTCTAATCGCCGGAGAGACCGATCAATTTCAAAATACGAGCTAGTTAACATTGTCCGTACACACAAGGGATCAGATGATAAGAACTACAATTGCGTTTATCAAAAGGAAGACGAAAGAGGAACAATCGGCGTTTCGTTATCTCGTGAGCTAATGTCAGTAGCCGGAGACGCTTTGAAAACAAACATCACGACATTAGGACCTCTCGTTCTTCCATTATCGGAGCAATTCCTCTTCTTATTGACATTAATGAAGAGAAAATTCTTCAATCGCAAAATCAAACCGTATATTCCAGATTTCAAGCAAGCATTCGAACATTTCTGCGTTCACGCAGGTGGAAGAGCGGTTCTCGATGAGGTACAGAAGAATCTAGATCTGAAAGATTGGCATATGGAGCCATCGAGAATGACTCTTCATCGATTTGGGAATACTTCGAGTAGCTCGTTGTGGTACGAAATGGCGTATACGGAAGCTAAAGGTCGAGTTAAAGCTGGAGATCGGCTATGGCAAATCGCGTTTGGATCGGGATTTAAGTGTAACAGTGCGGTTTGGAAAGCGTTACGAGCGGTTTCACCTACGGAGATGAAGGGTAATGCTTGGGCCGGTTCAATTGATAATTATCCGGTTAAGATTGTACAATGATTTGGTTTAGAACCGGTTATAACTGCATGTAATTTTATTGTACTAATATATTTATTTTTATATTACTTTTAAGAAAATAAATAATTTAATTAATTTATGGATATGTGTTTGGTATATGTTAGTTGATTTCTCATGCTTTTGATGAACCATAAATGACACCAAGTTTCTAAAGTCAATATCATTGTTTTCATTTTTTTTTCCCACCATTGTTTTCATTTTTAATATTATATCAATATATTATATTCCATCGTTGAAATAGTTGATTTTGTGACTCTACACACCAATTAAAAAACAATCCATGTTTAATAACTTATAACTAGATGTTTCTCCCGCAAATTTTGCGGGACTAATATTTTATAAAAAAAATATTTATTTTCCTCACTAATATATATAGATAACATAGATATAAACAATATATATTCAAAATATTAATATTATTTTAAAATATATATTATGTTACGATCTTATATTTTTGGTTAAAATATGAATAGTTTAATAATTTAATTTTTTTTGGTTATATTTTATTTATAATATATGATTTAAAATTAAAATTTTATATTAATTTATAATATTGATAGCAAACATATATTATTTTTAACTCTATGTAATATCTCCAATATATCACTTGAGAATAAGTAAATAATAATTTTAAAAATGATATGAACAATTATAATACATATAATTTTTGTAAATAAATAACGGTCT
>KE151742.1:340797-357899 GCA_000411095.1 Aethionema arabicum | reverse complement strand
AAATCAATAAATCCCTTGTTCTTAGGGTTTATTTCAAATACAAAAAACATATAGAAATCTGATGAAATCAGGTTCAAATATACATACTTTGAGTTTTGCCCTTTCACGAATGAGGTTTAACGAAGCATCAATTACTATAAAATAGACAAAAGAGTAGACAAAGACGAAGACAAAGAAAAATCGACACAAATTCTTATCAATTTCGTCGGAGAGAGAAAGAAACTGAGAGAGAGAAAACGTACTCGATTTTCGTCGGAGATTGTGCGGTGGAAGGAAGGACGCAGACGATGAGAGAGTCTTTGAAAAGTGAAAGAATCGTCAGTCGGAGTTCACGATTCGCCGTAGGAGTTCAGTATTCGCCGTCGGAGTTCACGATTCGCCGTCGGAGAGATATATCGAGAGATTGAGAAATTGAGTGAGTTTTAGGTTTTAATTAGAAGGTTATTTTAGGTACTTCACTATAATAAAAATCTTCATTTGTAAAACATACATAAAATAGTCCTTTTATGATAAAAGCCTTTACATAAAGGTATTTTTGCAATTCTCAATTATAAATTAGGAAAATTAACCAAATTTTGCTAAATATATTGCTTTGGAACCAAATTTATCTAAAATGAAAACTATCTACATCCAAAATTCAATTAAAAAAAAAATGTAATTTAAAGCCAAATTCATCCAAGTAATTCAAAAAAAAAATGGAACCAAAATGTACTTCATCAAACAACACAATATTATTAAATAATTTGTGGAAAAATTAATTAATTAACCTTTAAAATACAGACTTGGTAAAAGTAGAATAGATAGAGAAACAAAAAAAATAAATACTAGTAAAAGTTTTGGATTTACAAATAAATACGAAAAATACATTAAAAAAACATACAACTTATAATAATTTGAAATAAAAACGAAGTACTAAAATTTCTTAACTCTTTTTTTAATATCAATTTTGGCCATAAGACAAATAGTTGCACAACCAACCGGATGAATTTGAAAGTTTGAAACTTATCACCGCCCCAACAATGCCAAAAAAAAAAAATCTTGAGTTCCAAAAATAAAAATAAGATTTGTTCTAGTTAAGATCTAATGCAAATTATTTAAAAATAAGATATTCATGTCTCTCTATGGTGTAGAGTTAGTTAATAGGGTCTGTATCTTCTACCTCCTCTGTAGCCATCAGCATTACTTCCACGTCCTCCTCCACGTCCTTGTCGACGCCCCGAGCCATTACTCCGATCACCTCTTCGTGCTTCTTGTGGTGCTTGCGGCATTACCGGTATACCTGGCTGCTGCCTAAATACCACAACAAACAAACAACTCAACAATGGAAACACACACATCACAATTCTTGATTCTTGATTGATCTGCACTTACAGAACAAAACCAACTTGGCCATCAGGAAGAAGCATTGGGACCATTTGTATCCCTCCAGGCATTGCTGTTCCTCCTCCATACATCATAGCTTGCTTTTAAAAACAAAACCATTTCTCAATTTTAAAAGTGCATTATCACATTACATTGTTAGATCAGATCTTTGAAGTAGTAATCATTACCTGGTTAAAATTGTTGGGAATAGCCATTGAACCACCAAATGCAGGATAGACAAAAGGAGAAGGTGTTGTAATTGCAGCAGCTCCATAAGAATGAGAAGTATCAGGTTTCCTTTCACCTTGTGGTTTAGCAAGCACTACTTCTAATGATTGACCTGTAAACCTAAACTTTATCAACAAACTATGCAATATCTTAACCCAAAAAGTGGCAAAAAGAACAGTTCTTAAACCCTTACCATTGATTTCATAATTCTCTGTATCTTTTATAGCTTTCAATGCACTAGATCTTTCAGAATAATTGATGAAAGCAAAGTTACGTTTTCCATCTTTTCCAGGAGGCATAACGACTTTCACTACTTCCCCATGTTTCTGAAACAGTTCCTTTAGCATTTCTGTTGATGTATTCTCTGGTACATTCGTCACATAAAGAGCTTTCACCTGTCAAAATTGTCATATCCAAACAAAGATCATCACTTTTGTACTAGAAAGTATTAAATTTCCTTCACAATTTTACCTGAGAAGCAGCGGCAGAATTGTCAGGAGAGGCTTTTGGATCGGCCCAAGTCACATTTAGAGTATTGCCATCGATTTTAAAACTAGGATGTATCATCTTTTGCCTTGAATAATCAGCACAAGCATTGTTAAAGTATGAAACAAATGCAAAACCACGGTTACGAGTTGTGTTTGTTGCATCCTACAAAGCAAATAAGATAACCAGTGTTAGCAATTTAAGCAGTTAAACTCGTTAGATCAAATTCACCAATAAGTTGATTCCAATTTCCTACTTTTTTGAGGTTTATGTACTCAACTCCAGGACCAACACTTTCTAAAAACTTCTTAAACTCATCATCAGTCAAGTTCTTTGGAATATTACCAACAAAGAGTTGATTTTTAGTCTCTGAAATTGAGCATCTTATTATTTTCCCCTGCAAATACAAGACATAACAAGGGTCAAGTAAATTATAAGCAAGAAAGATTAACATGTTAAGCTACAATTAGAGGTTAAAATTGCCTTAAACTCTGCATCATGTAACTCCTCAACGGCTTTCTCTGCAAGGTTTCTTGTTCTGAAAACCACAAAAGCACAACCTTTGCTCTCACCAGAGTCTTTATCTTTCATCAATCTCACCTTGTGGAAACAAAAGTTATAAGTTAATGGCTTAAACACGACACAGAAATCCAACAATGAGATGACTATTTTGTTCGTTCTAACCTCAAATATCTCGCCTATCATTTCACATAAATCCCTTACGTCCTCTTCTCTGATATCTCGCGAGAGCCCTCCAATGAAAACTTCAGAGCCATGTGGAGGGAGTGAAAGAAGATTGGAAAATTCTTCACTTTCTTCCTCGTTAACCGATAAATCGGGTTTTTCTTCATTGTCTACTATCTTAACATCAGTATCCTCTTCAGATGACTGAGCTTGATCTTCTTCTTCTTCTTCCTCTTCTTGTTGTTCTTCCCTATCCTCTACTTTTGTATCGCCATTTTCGTCCAAATCATTTCCTTCAGCATTTGAATCACTAACAACATCTACATATTCTTCTTCTACTTCTACATGCTCTTCAACTTCAATAATTTCATCCTCAATCTCGCTGTCATTATCATCTTCGAAATCCACTTGGTCATCAATATCTCGAGCGTCTGACATGAGATTCTTGCAAATAATGTCTGGTCATCCATTAAAACACCATTAAGCTTTTAACCAAAAACATAAAATGTGATCATAGTGGAAGTACTACAGAAATTTGTACACCATTCTTTAAAGAATTCAAGAATCAGCTACGGAAACTTGTTGTTAAAAGCTAAATTTGGGTTTTTTAGTGGCAGAACTACACATCAGGTATAATGAAATCTTCAACACACAATTTAAATCTTGAAAAAGAGCTTTTGTGAATTTGACTCTACATAAACCCTAATTCCCTTCTAACGTATAAATCGACGGAAATCTATATGGGAATCACACATAATAAAGAACCAGGAATCAATGGAAAAATATAATTTTGAATCAAAATCGAACAAACCCAGCTGTGTAAATAGAACCCAAAAGGCAAATTACTCACCGGCATAGCTCAGAAAAAAGGAAAACCCAGAGCTCGAAACAGGATCGAAATTAGGGTTTTTTTTTGTTTATTTGTTTATTATTTAAACTTTTTCAGGGGTAGGGAATTTAAGCGAAGAAGAAGAAGAGAAGAAGAAATCAATGAAACAACCAATACAAATGTATAAAAACGTAAGAATGGAGAATTTTCTCGGCATACCAGAGAAGAGAGACTGTTTTGTTTTCGATTCTGAAAACTGATTATTAACTTGTTCGGGATTTTCTTACTCTCTCCGCTCCATGAAAAAACGATCCTTTTTAAACCTTTAGTGCTATGATCACCTGTGACGCACGTTATCCATATTATTGTGTTCCTGTTATTAAATTAATTAATTTATTATTTATATAAAGTAAAATTAGGATAACTTTATCCAAAAACATTAATTAGTGTATATTTATTAAATTTTAGCAGTGGAGGCCCATTAATATTTTCTTTGGGCCGTACCTTATCTTCTCTGCACCACTAGAACGCGCAAGCCTCACTGTTCTTATTCGCAAGAGGCTAACTACGTGCCGTTTTTATCAATCATTGAACTTTCTATGAAAAATTCGTTAGAGTTATTACAATAAAATATTTACAATTATTTCGTTTTCAATAATTTATAGTTTGACGATTCATAAGTTTTCATTTAATACGAGTTAAAAAAACTTTAATTTGATAAAGGACTAAAGTAGAAAATTAAATTTTGGCAAAAAAAAGTAAGAAATTAAATATTGATCTTGGGTACGGGATTACGTAAAGAGACGAGACTTATAGTGGTGGAAATTAATGTCACATGGCTGATGTCCTTCTCTTCGTGTCTCCATTTGTAAAATTGCAGCTTTTTTTTAATTATATTTAAAAAAAATTGTAATTCTCATTTTTTGCATCAAAATCATTAAAAACAAACGTAAATTTGGGAGCTAAAGTGGAAGACTCAAACACTTTGTCCTTATTTTCTACATAAAATTTATGAATCGTCTATATCAAATACCATTTTTATTTTATAAAAATGATAAAAAGGACTTCCAAATTACAATGATAAAAAAAGTATATTAAGAGATTGTTATGAAAAAAATATAATTATAAAAACATCTTTTTTTTGGAGGATTTTTGAAAGATGTGAACATATAAATTTATCTAAAGCAATGCTTATTATTAAAGTCAGTAGTGAAAGAAGAGGAGACGTCAAAAGCAGCAATAGATTCATTACAACATGAAGAGTAATTTGATTGTTGCTCCAATAAGGCACCAAATTGTGATCCAGCCACACTTTTAAAGCTTGGACTCCTCAAGCTAATGTTGTCTCCATATTCCTGTTGCGGCCGCATAGGAAACGCTAGTCGTTTCTTGACCGAACTCGACCGTTCTCTCTCCGGAGTCAAAGGTCGTTGCCTCGGTGCGCTGTGTGACCTGATCCTAGCCTTAGCCGACTCGGTATTCGCCATGTAATTAGGTAATGTAGCATTATAACCACTCCTTGCTGTGAAACTATAATTAGATCTCAAGCTAGGTGTGTTTGATGAATAAATGTAGCCCACCCGGTCTTGGTCCCGGCCTTGGTCATCCCTCAGGTCTTTGTTAGATATATAATTATAATTCGCTTGGTCCATGTCCCTGTCGTCCTTTAGGTCCTTGTTGGATGTATAATTGTAGGCCGCCCGGTCACGGTCGTCCCTAGGATCTCTCTGGCCCCGAGGACTAGCTGACCGGATATGGATCGGTCTAGACTTGGCCGGGGAAGGAGTGGTTGAGAAATTGTGAGAATTGTAATGTTGGCTAGTTCTTGATGGGGAACTAGGCCTTTGGTTCCGGTTTGGACTTCCGGTTCTTGTTCTTGGATGGTCTTGATACGGTTGTGAAGTGTCGATTTCGACGGTTTTAACCGGAATCCTTCCGTCCAAAGAGGCTCTTTTATCCCAAGTTCTAGTAGCCATCCACTGGTCAAGCCATTTCAACCTCTCTTCAACTTCCTCCTCCTCCTTGGCCTGCCCTGCAGTTCGGTTACCTCCCGTTCTCCACAACTTAACATAAAAAAAACAAAACGGTCTTATTAAAAAAGTTAAACATTTTGAGACGCGGCCACCGGGTGGTATATAGTAGTGATTTTTACCTGTTCTGACAAAGTCTTTTGTTGTCTCAATGTTGTGTCCCGTCTCGAATGCAACATAGCTTTGATTTCCTCAAACGTCTGCCTATGCGGCCGGTCATCCGAATCTCCGGCAATGCTACTTCCTTCTCTTGACTATAACCAAATATCACAAGACATATATACATTAGCCACAATAACGTTTCGAAAATGTCGAAAAACTAACTTGACTAACCTCAAGATTAGTGTTAAAGTGACTAACCATGGATTGTCTATCGGATATGTCTTGAAGATAACGAGATTCCAAGACGTTATGAGTGTCACTAAAAGCTGGTTTGCGAGTACCTTCGTGAGATAAACGTTTGCGTTGGTCCAAGACACGAGATTGGACTCGAAGAAGAGCTTGCATACATTTTAAAGTCATCTTTGCTTGTTTCCGTACATTGTGACCTCTTATTAATGCTTGTAGTTTTACTACCCCTTTTAAAGCTCTCAATGCTCTTCTTGCCTATAACACACAAATTAATTACAAAAATTACATTTTTAAAAATTATTTTATATTAATTTCGTATGGCTATAACAAAAATCAATTAGCTTTTTTTTTCTTAACGAAAAAAATGAAGAATCGTTTTCCATTCTTTTTTTTTAACTATTTACCATACTCAAAATATTACTCATACTTTTTTTTTTTTTCCACAGTAGCCTAATGGCTAGAAATTCTACTCAACTTGAAGCAGTAGTCTAGTGGCTAGAAGTTCTCCTCAACTTGGAGCAGTAGCCTAGTGGCTAGAAGTTTTTTTTTACAATACTCAAAATATTACTCATACTTTTTAAGTTTGAAGAATGCATTTTTGAAGAAAATTAATATTCAAAATAATTTTTTATTTTTATCTTCATGATTCCTGTTTTGAAGAAAATTTTGAATAAAACCGAAACAGTTGAATAAAAATTAATAATTAATTGGTGGTTTTTACCTATATGTCCACAAACAAATAGAAAAAAATATAAACAATCGGAATTTTTCAATTTTTGATTTGTGTCAACAAATCAATTTAAGGAAAATTAATGAAAAGTAATAACTTTATTATTTGATAAATTGTAAATTACTCATTGCTCTGCTCACCAGATATCCTCTGAAGGCAGTTTGAATAACTATGGCTGCGTAATTCGCCGGAACTGCTGACGTCGCCGTGAATCTTTGCGATGAAACAGATGACATCTCCGGGGAGGTTTTTGAGTTTGCTTTATTCGATTCTGACGGTGGAGGCGGCGGAGAAACACCGGAGGTCTTCGCCGGAGATTGCTGAATTGGTGTTTTTCTGAATAACCACCGTCTCTTCTCTCTCTTCTGTAGAAAACAGAGCAAAATGAAAAAGATTTAAACTTTATTTGTTTTTTTTTTGTAAAAATCTAAACTTTAAAAAGAAATTAAAAACCCATAAATTGAAAACGTAGATATAAAAAAGACCTTTTCTTCATCTTCTTCAACGTTTTTCTTGATCGGAGATCGGAAAGCTCGTTTAACGGCGGTGAGCCAAGAAGAGCTCTTCTTTTTCTCCATGTCGTCTCTTTGTCCTGTTTCTGACCAAAAGAACGTGTAAAGATTTAGCCTTTAGATTCTTGCAGAAACGGGGAGAGAGAAAGAGAAGAAAAGAGAGAAATTTTGTTCTTTGTCTGCAACTACGACACACACCGATGACTGTGTGCTCTGTATTCATATTTTTTAATTTTATTTTAATTTAAATATTTACTTTTTTTTAACCAAACTCTAATTATTTTTAAATTTTCAATGCATCGATATTAACATGCATATATTCGTTATCGGTCCATTTAATATTATATGTACGCCTCGCGGAGAGAGAAAGCATGTGCTTAATCATCTTTTTCGACAACTTTAAATATTAATCGTTACTTCATATAAATATTCAAAATTAAGAACATCTGTAATGGATTTTTTTTAAAGTTCTACGATTAGTAATATAAATTATTTTTACCAACACCATAAAATATATTAAAAATATGGTAACGTCACAAAATAAAATTTATTTTATTGTCGAAACACAAAATAAAGTTTAATATGCCAAGAACATTTATTACATCTCGTGGGATATCATAATATATATGTTTATTCAAGCTCTATGTTTATGTACACCTATGACTGTGTGCTCTGTAAACCTTTTGATTTACTAATCTAATATAATCGGTTTAAAAAAAGTTATAAAATATAGCTCGAATAAGCATATGATTATATTTTAGAATTTGAAGATTTATGAGAGGAGAAAACGACAGCGTTCAAGCTTTGCCTTGACCAATCTTAATAACCGTCACCGAACACTACAAACATTCTCGTGGTTGTCACGTGCGTGGAGCAAGAGATTGAGACGTCGGGTCAAAGTCAAACCTCTCTTGTTGGGCTTTTATATTTTCCATAGGCCCACAATATAGACCTCTCTTGTTGGGCTTTTACCATCTTTATAAACTTTACCCTAGCGAAGTTTTCCTCACGAGCCGCGTCGCGAAACCATTGTATAAAGGTAATTAACGATTCTTAACCTGAAAGATTTGTGCTCTATTGATTGTAATCACAAATAATTACTGTAGGTTTTGTATTCTCGAATTTTACTGTTTTTCGTTTTCGATGATTTCGCGGGGTTTTTTCGTTTGGGAATTAGGGTTTTTACTTTGATTTTGATATGTTATACGTTTCTGATTAATTACAGCTTTGGATTTGTAGCACAGAGATTTTGTTTCGAATATGATCGTTTTTGTATTGCTGGTGGTTGATTGTTTCTTCTTGTTTCTTATATCGTTTCAGGAACTATGTCGACCGTCGGTGAGCTTGCTTGCAGCTACGCTCTTATGATCCTCGAAGACGAGGGTATTGCTATCACGGTATTATTCAATTTGAGCTTATGCTTATCAATCGGGTTATCTATTCTCTAAATCATGTGTTCTTAGCTATTGATTAAGCTCGTTCAATCAATCATAGTGTTTTAATCGTAATGAGAAGCCATTGATGCAACTCCATAACTCAAAATTTGACCATATAATGATGTTGATTTTGAGCTATAACTTTAGTCTCTGGTTATTTGCTAGTTAGCCTTCGATTAAACTTGTTGTATCAGGCATAGAGGCGCTCCTATTCGAAATCTGTTTCTAGTAATATATTCACAAAATTTGACTCAAATTTGTCTCAAATGTGTTATTTGTACATTTGGAGCAACTCTAATTGGGGTTTAGGGTTTGTAATTGAATAAAGATGTTAGTTTTTTTTAACAAATCCTTTAAATGTTAAATCAATAGGCGGATAAAATCTCAACTCTAGTAAAGGCTGCTGGTATTGCTAGTATGGAGCCATACTGGCCAATGCTTTTCTCTAAGATGGCTGAGAAACGTAACGTTACTGAACTTATCTCAAACATTGGTGCTGGTGGCGGTGGAGGTGCACCAGTTGCTGCTGCTGCCCCGGCTGCTGCTGGTGGTGCTGCAGCTGCTGCTCCTGCTGCAGAAGAGAAGAAGAAGAAGGTAATACAATACATAGATCAAAAGAACTTGTTTTTACATAATGGGTTCGTTTGTTTGATCTTGAAAAATCTGACTGGTTAGTGATAACATTTGATGAGATTGTTATTTGGTGGATTGATGTAGGATGAGCCAGAAGAAAGTGATGATGAAGATCTTGGTTTCGGTTTGTTTGACTAAACCGAAGCTTAGATTGGTTTTTGTCATCTTCATTTTTGTTACGGAGTTAGTGTTTATGGTTCAATTATATATCATTCTTTATTTGATTATAAAATTTTGTTACCAATTGGCGGTTTATATGAAGAAATTATGATTGAGCCAATCTAAATTATGTGTTTTTAGATGTCCATCTTTTCTATAATGATTATAATGAGTGGTTATTCATAAATAATGATTTATAATTATAGATGTGCATTTTCTTAAAACAGGTTATTCTTATAAATTATATTATGTCAAAGTAACGTAAACAATAGCTTTAGTCGTGTCAACTATAAAAGGGATGAGAACAATAAATCAAAGGGTTTTAATGTGGAGAAAATTAATTTAGGGGTGATTTGATCAGATGGTAAAACAATTATGGCATAATTGAGAAAATTAAACAGTGCAGGGATCTAGTTGTTAATAAGGATAGCGCGAGAGTCGAAAATACGATAAATACTATACAAGAACCGATCTGCAAATAAATACAGTATATGAGTGAATATGTAAATAATGAAAGCTCAAGATTATATAAACAAGGTATTTTTATGCCCAGTTATATTTTAAGGCCCATTTCATAGGTTAAGCCCAATTATATCTCTTAAAGCCCAAGTAAAAGAAATATATATATGAATATCGGAAGCTGTTAAATGAATATGGAAAATATAAAATATATATTTTTAATTTTTTAACTCGAAATATAATATTGTAATCGTTTCATATTTGCTGACAAAAAAGAGAAAAATTGTTTCATGTTTTACATTCTACTTAAATTACGTCCAATTTCGTTTGATAACATAGGTATCAACGAAAGAAGAAGTGTGATTGGACGGGGTTGGTCCAAATTCATAAAAATAAAAAAAACATATTTTAATTTAATAATTAAAGTATAAAAAACATAATAGTAAAAATGTAATATGTAATGTAGTTGAGCCTCCGCCTCTTGTTCACTCTTCCTCTTCTTCCTTCTTTCTACTCTCTTGTTTTCTCCGCCATTATCGCTCTGTCTCTTTCTTATTCATTTTCTCTCATTTTCTCTCTCTTTCTCGTTTCTTAAATCCCTCCGCTCTCTCTCCAAATCTCTGAATCTCCTTTGTCATTCACTAAACACCGAGAATGGCTACGGCTTTCTCTCCTACCAAATTCACTGCCACCGTCCCTCTCCATGGATCTCTCGAGAATCGTTTACTGCTTCCGATCCGATCAGCTCCTCCTTCATCGTTCCTCGGATCCACTCGTTCTCTCACTCTTACCTCTTCTCGTAGGCTGAATCACGCTAATGCCGTCCGTCGATCTCCTGTTGTTGGAGTCTCGGAGGTTGTCAAGGAGAAGAAAACGAAGAATAGTCTGGTATGATTCCCTCCTTATGAATCTAAATTACATCGATTGCGCGTGTGTGTTTGCTCAATTGAGTGATATTTTCCGGAATTTGAAGAAATTGTGTGTAATTAACGATTTAGGGTTCGATTAGGAATCTGATTCTAGCTCGTAATCGTTGAACATTGTAACATATTTCTTATAATTTAGGGAACTGGATGTTTGAGATTTTGAATTTCTATGTGATTTGATTTGTTTGAATAGTTGATCACCAAAGAGGAAGGATTAGAGTTATACGAAGACATGATTCTTGGTAGGTCTTTTGAAGACATGTGTGCTCAAATGTATTACAGAGGAAAAATGTTTGGTTTTGTTCACTTGTACAATGGCCAAGAAGCTGTATCAACTGGTTTTATCAAGCTCCTAACCAAGACAGATTCTGTGGTTAGCACTTACCGTGATCACGTCCACGCGTTGAGCAAAGGTGTCTCAGCTCGTGCTGTGATGAGTGAACTCTTTGGAAAAGTCACAGGATGTTGTAGAGGTCAAGGTGGATCTATGCATATGTTCTCCAAGGAACATAATATGCTTGGTGGGTTTGCATTCATAGGTGAAGGAATACCAGTAGCCACCGGTGCTGCATTTACTTCTAAGTACAAGAGGGAAGTCTTGAAACAGAATTGCGATGATGTCACTATTGCGTTTTTCGGAGATGGAACTTGTAACAATGGACAGTTCTATGAGTGTCTTAACATGGCTGCTCTATATAAGTTGCCAATTATTTTTGTTGTGGAGAATAACTTGTGGGCTATTGGAATGTCCCACTTGAGGTCAACGTCTGATCCTGAGATCTGGAAGAAAGGTCCAGCATTTGGTATGCCGGGTGTTCATGTTGACGGTATGGATGTGTTGAAAGTCAGGGAAGTGGCTAAAGAAGCAGTCACAAGAGCCAGAAGAGGAGAAGGTCCCACTTTGGTAGAATGCGAAACTTACAGATTCAGAGGACACTCACTGGCTGATCCTGATGAGCTCCGTGATGCCGGTAAATCTCTCATTTGTTCTGGTTTCATACTACTATATCACCGTTTGCATATAGAATCAAGATTTTCCGGTTCTTGAGCCTTGTAGCCTCTCTCCCATGAAACTTTTGTGTGTTGGATTTAGATTTGGTGTGGTTCATTGCTATTTTCCTTTGTTATTGCAGCTGAGAAAGCGAAATACGCAGCGAGAGATCCAATCACAGCACTGAAGAAGTACTTGGTAGAGAACAAGCTTGCAAATGAAGCAGAGCTGAAGTCAATAGAGAAGAAGATAGATGAGATAGTGGAGGAAGCTGTGGAGTTTGCAGACGCTAGTCCGCAGCCTGGTCGTAGTCAGCTGCTAGAGAATGTGTTTGCAGATCCAAAAGGGTTCGGGATTGGACCTGATGGACGGTACAGATGTGAAGATCCTAAGTTTACTGAAGGCACAGCTCAAGTGTAATTCAATATCAATACTCTGTTAAATCATTCACACGCTCTTACGTTTTCTGTTTAATGTTTGTTTACATATTTAAGTTAAATGCTACTTAGACATAGTTTGAATCATTTAAATCTTTCTTTTTTTTCTTTTTATTGTTGTTTGGTGTTACTAAATTACAATATAAAGTTATGATATGAATCATTTAAATCTTTCTTTGCAGATGATGAGCTCTTGTGGCGTGTTAAAGTGAGGTCCTTGTAACGAATACCGAAACCTCTAGACGGGGAAGAGGGTCCCTTGTGACAAATACTGGGCCGGATTGTGGTGTATAAATGGCCCAACTCGGCCCGACACAATAGGATCCGGCCCTATATAACCCGACCCGAAGAAACCCGACTCGAAGAAACCCGACCCGGTTTAGATTGACCGACCCGAACCGCCCAACCCAACCCAAATCGGTATAACACGACTTGCTCGACTCGTACCGATCCAACCCAACCCGATCCGACCCGTTTCGTTAGTTAATTTGTATTTCTGTTTTTTTTTCTGGAGTTATTATTTCTTTCTGGTTCGATAATGGCGGCCTCTTGTTTTGCGATTCCCTTATCTTCGTCATCTTCTTCTTCTTCAAATGCAATTCCTAAATATAAAACGCTGATCTCTTCGATTTCTTCTTATTCTTACTCGGAAACACTGAAAGCTCAGTTTCCTTCTTCCACTTTTTTTCACTTTTCTTCTCTTTCTCGTTTCTCTGTAGCTAAACAGCTGCAATCTAAGGTCTCTTCTTCGAATCTATCAGTTTTAGATGAGGAAGAAATTAATGGAGCAGAGGTTAAGGGAGAAGAAGGGGAAGAAATCGTTGGAGATACCTTGGTCGAAGGAGCAGAACCAGCAACGAAGAAATCAAGACCTTGCGAGCTGTATGTATGTAATCTCCCTAGAAGCCATGACATTCCTCAGCTTCTCGAGATGTTCCAGCCTTATGGAACTGTAATCTCCGTTGAGGTAAAAAGCTTCTTCTTATCCACAGATTAGTTGATTTATTGCCTTGAGAAATTGAAATTTCTTATACTCAATTTCAATCTCTTTTGAATTGATTCAATGGAAATCTACACAATGTAATCAGATTAGGTTTAATATGATTTGAGTTTCATCGAGGAATTGATCTATTAGGATCTGCAGAAAGTTTGATGAACAATTCTGGAATCTTTCATCTTCTTATCCACAGATTAATTGATACTACAATGCCTTAAGAGATTTCTCAGTACTCAATTTCAATCTCTTTTGACTTGATTTAGTAATTCTACACAATGCAATCTGAAATTGCTTAGGGTTTAACTTGAATTTGATCAAGACATGAATCTATTAGAGATCAACAAAAGTCTAAACACAACAATGGAGAGAGATAAATGAAAAATCAAGATTATCCTCCTCAACAATGGATCTGATTACATATGATCTTGCAGGTCTCAAGAAATCCTCAAACTGGAGAGAGCCGTGGAACTGGATATGTAACAATGAGTTCAATAAGCTCAGCTAAACTCGCCATTACTGCCCTTGATGGAACAGTAATATTCACAAGAAAACACTCTTTTTTTGACTCTTTACCATCTTGTTACTTAGTCAAAATCTGATTAGTTAACTTGTTGCTATGAAGGAAGTAGGTGGTCGTGAAATGCGAGTGAAATTCTCTGTTGACATGAATCCAGGAACTAAAAGAAACCAACAAGCTCTGAATTCAACGCCAAAGAAGATCTTAATGTATGAAAGCCAATACAAGATCTACGTTGGAAACCTTCCTTGGTTTACACAACCAGATGGTTTAAGAGATCACTTTAGCAAATTTGGAACAGTAGTTAGCACAAGAGTGTTACATGATCGTAAGACTGGTATGAACAGAGTTTTTGCCTTTCTTTCTTTCACAAATCAAGAAGAACGTGAAGCAGCTTTATCATTGAATGGAACAGTTAAGTTTCGTTATAATCTATGGATTTTTAGCTAATCTTTGATAAGGTTTCTGGTTTCTTTGATTAGATTCTTGACATGAAAATGGGTTGTTACAGGAATTTGAAGGTCGGAGAATGATTGTTAGAGAAGGTATTGAGAAGAAGAGTGTTGCGGAGAAGATTGAAACTTAAATCTCACCATTTTTTTTGTAGCTTTTCTTGAGGTATTTGATCTTCTCTTGGACATGGAAGTGTGCAAAGTCTTGAGATTTTCTTCAACTAGGTCTTAAAAAAAGTAATCTTTACATGGTGTGTATGTTTTGACATTGAAAAATATAAGAAACTGAAGAAATTAGGTGTTAAAATACTTTTTTTTTTTTTTATAGTATTTTCCAATTCCATTAAAAATCAAACAATTTTCTCACTCGCCTTATAGATCCAAAGGACTAAAATCAATAAATTTAAGAAAAAACACGGATTTTGATGGACTACGGAAAATCAGGACACGCGCTCCACGCGTTTCGGATGCGCGTTTGCAATGTAATTGGGTGGATCAAGTCATCTATTAATTGGCCCCAATAAATAATCTAACTTTGGGCCGATAAATGGGCTAATGATTCTTTTTTCTGTCGTATCTAATGGATAAATCTTGTATACTTATTCAATTATAATAGTGGTTTGAAACTTGAGAAAATAATATAACAATAGTAATGATGATTTTAAAATTAATTTATAATATATATATCTTTTTTTTTGTATAAATATATTGTTTATTCGTAATAATCTTTCATAATTAGTTAAAATTCAAATATACCATCAAAATTTCACATAATTTTTAGATATAGCAAATGGACTCACCTACTGAAAATTAAATTAATATCAAGGATACGAAACTTCAATTATAAGACTGAATAAATAATTTATATAGAATTTTAGTGTTTTCTCACCTGTTTTTTCTTAATAAAAAAAAGGAAATTAAGCATACCAAACCCAATTATATTGTTTTCTCTAATAAAAAAAAATGTATATCATTCCCAATTATATTATTCTTCCTTTTGAATATAATCCAATAAATTATTTTTCAAAATATAGTTTATACATGAGATTCATATTAACAAAACAATAGTCATTAGAGAAAACGATGACAGTGATATATATATATATTTAAATAATGTGAGAGTATATACGTTCAATTTTAAAATTTTAAATAAAATTATTTAAAAATAAAAATATAAACCTTAACAAGAAAAAAAAAAAAAAGATGTGTAAAAAACTTGAAAAAGTGCAAGACGGTCTAAGTGAGAGCAAGGGTTACCAACTTTTTGGTTTAATTATACTTACAAACAAAAAAATATGACCTAACTTTTAAAAAAAAATTATTTTTAGTTTAAAGTTTATGTAATACATTTTTATATTTGCACTCTCTCGAAAAGGAATCTAATAAATTATGATGTGTTGTAAAATATTATATATTTAAAACTATATATGTAATTAGTGCAGATCTATCTTAGATTTGTAATTAGTTTAATGAAAATTAATTAATTACTTTAATTTCGAGCATAATAAAAGTCTTTTGTTATGTGTTGATCACAACTAGTTTCGAACATATGCTAAATTTTAGACTAAATTCATTTGTTGGTAGTTATAAGTTAATATGCATAATTCGATGTTTAAAATTTTCTATTTAGTCAATGCGATTTTTTTATTAATATTATGATTATAATGTACCTAAGTTTCATGAACAATTTTTTATTAATTTATAAACATGTAAATTATTATTTATTGGAAACTAAAAATATTAGTAATCAATTAACATTGAAACCCGAAAAAAAAAACTGAGAAATTAATAGTATAAAAAACTATTGAAGCAAAAAAAAGTAATGGATTAAATTACTTAATTAGAATAAATAAAATTATAAATTAATAAAGTGACACTTTTCCTTGTTTTTTTTATGGTGATTCATTTAGCACTGTCACCAAAAAAACTTTTATTATTCTTCTTTTAAGTATACATTAGTTTCTTTTATTATTCTTCTATTTTTATTATATGTCTTCCGATTATTATATATATGCTTAATCATTAGTTTGTGATATTTCGGTTTCTCAAATAAAAATATGAGTAAAATAATTTACAGAATATATCCTAACAACATATAACACTGTCATATATACAAACCTTTTATTTTCAAATCTATTTTGTTAAGCATTAACTAAAATATTATGTTTTATATAATTATTTTACAATATTAATTATCATTCACTTTTAAAAAATTAAAATGTATAACAATACATAAATTAATAGCTGATATTACAGAAAATAGATAAAATCGTATAGCAAATACGTGTAATTAGGAATAATATAAAGTTAATTGCATTAAAAGAATGTGTATTTTTCTAAATACATAAAAACGACAAATTTATATAATTTCTTTTTGTAAACGTCAATACACGTTAACAAAAATGATGAATATTGTATTATTCTAGTTTCGTTTGATTGGTTATAATGTAGTAATTAATAACTCGAATACAATACTTTTTGGACACAAACATAATATAATTTGATTGAGTTAAAAAAAATATAATAATATAACACCCAATATAACAAATCAAAACTTTTAATCATTAACCTATTTAATTAATACTAAATTCCTTACTAATTAGACTATTGGCCATAAAATTCCTAATAATTGTGCTAAGGAAATGGAAGTTAGAACTTAGTGAAGTACATATCGGCCCACTATATTCCTAACTTTTTATAAAAGAAAAATGTGTGTATATATATATATATTTTTTTTTTTTTCTTACTACTTTCTCTTATTTAATTATTACTTTTTATATATATTTTTACTGGTTTTGTTTTATAATTTATAGATGAAAAATAGTAACTATATATGTTATAACAAAACATGAAAATTTTAGGCTAAATTAGACACACATATAT
>KE151742.1:307209-329070 GCA_000411095.1 Aethionema arabicum | reverse complement strand
GTGTTATTGTGAGCTTGTTGCCTGCTATCACTTTCGCTTTGGCTCTTATTTTCAGGTAATAATTTGTTTTTTTTTATATAATTATTATTATTTTAATTACATACTATAAAATAAATACTCCAATAAAGAGATATGGAAGTAACGCCATTTTTTTCATAAAGTATTGTTTTATTCAAATATGATACTATATGATTTAAATTTCCATTAATATTAACTTAATTAACTATACGTTCTCATATATTTATTTTTGCTAAAATGTCTTTTTCTTTTGTATATAGTCTTGGATGTTTAGCAAAATACCAAAAATAGATCTGAATAAAAGTATTAATATAAATATATCATGGGATTTGGAATTCAAATTACGGACAATTGCAAAAAAAAAAAACACTAATTTATAAATGTTTTTTAAAATAGAATTTTTTATGCATATAGATCAACCAAATATACATTTAAAATATCATATTTAAACTTTAAATCCAATCATTAGCTCCTAAAATTTAAACACTAACCCTTAAAAGTAATCAATAAACCCTAAAATTTAATCATATTCTAATATGTAGTTTAGGAAATTTCTCGAAAACAAATCATTTTTCCTGTATATATATATATATATATACATATACTGTCAATACAAATATTGGAAAGATAATTCAAATCTAAACTTTAATGATTATTTATTCCTTTTCTATTTTAACTACTAATATTTGCTCGAGTCTATTTTACATAAAATAAATTATTCAAAGAGCAATATTTAATAATAATAATAATTTAAATATTAATATTTAATAATAATTTTGTAGGGTGGAGAGTGTAAAGAGCAAAGCAGGAGTATTGAAACTAATAGGAACATTTATTTGCATAAGTGGGGCTTTATTTATAACATTTTACAAAGGGCCCCAAATCACAAACCCTTGGTATCCATCAGAGTCTCTCCACCACCACAACATGAACAATAAAGTGAAGACAAAGAAATATTGGCTTCTGGGATGTCTTTACTTAACGATAGGAACAACAATGTTGTCGATTTGGATGTTATTACAAGCGAATCTAAGTGTAAAGTATCCTTGCAAATACGCAAGTACTTGTCTCATGTCTATTTTTGCTGCATTTCAATGTGCTCTCTTAAGTCTTTACAAAAGTAGATCCTTTCAAGATTGGATCATTAAAGATCGATTCGTCCTTATCGTCATCGTTTACGCTGTAAGTAATTTAATTACTAATTACACGATTTTGTTAAAAAAATAATTAATTTTATTAAAATAAATTTCCCAAAAAATACACTATTTGAAGGTATGATTTACAAAAAAAAAGATATATATCTTTACCCTTTTTATAAATCGACTTTTTTATGTATAGATTTATAAATTAATTTTTGTAAATCGTGTTTTGGGTTAAGTTCAAATGTCGTGAGTTTTTTGTTTTTTGTTTTTACTTTATTTATTTAAAGGTAATTTGGTTAACTCTTTTCTTATAAAAAAAATTTGGTTAACTTAATAATAATGTATTTTTGAAAATTAAAACCCAATTAATGTATTTTTTTATTTATGAAATATTCCCATTTATAAATTAATATATCTAGTTTAATAGAATTTTCGATATTACATAAGTTCACATTTTTTTACAAAAAAAAAGACATAATTTAATTTTCAGTTAATAGCCACATTTTTATGTGAGTAGATAGACGAAGTTACTATTTATTTAAAAATTGCTAATTTAAAACTACAAAAAATAGAACTTTCTTGATACAAAGTTTATTAATCTCTATGTAATAATAAATACGCATTCACGTAAGTGTATGAAAATGTGTATTTTTCATATCATACATCAAATTAGGGTCTTTTACGAAAATAGTTTTGAAATCTTCTAAAAAACAAAACTATTTTTTTTTTCCAAACTAAAAAAAAACTATTTAATATTACATATATAGTATTGGAGTCACCTGAAGAAAAGAAATAGTATTAGTTTAATTGAAGTCCATATTGTACTTATAAGATTTTATTTAAAGTGCCACTTACTTGGAGATAAGATTCTTTGTCATTAACCACTATAATATTATTCTACCATGATAATGCAAAGGAATATAATAATATTAATATTTTAATATAATTTACCTTTAATTTTTTTTTTCTTTAGTTTAACTGATTTGATTTTCGACACGTTTGTAATTACATAGGGTGTTATAGGACAAGCAATGTCAACAGTTACAACATCATGGTCAATAAATAAAAGAGGAGCTGTTTTTGGAGCAACATTTGGTCCTGTTACACTTATGTCTGCTACTATTTTTGATTTTTTTATTTTACACACTCCTTTATATCTCGGCAGGTATTAATTTTATTATTTTATTTTTTAACTAATTTTTTTTATTAATATTTTAAATATTGGTGGATTTTATATGCTGATATAATTATCATGTTTTTGTTTTGTAACAGTGGAATTGGATCAGTAGTGGCAATAGTTGGTCTTTATATGTTCTTGTGGGGTAAGAGCAAAGAGAAGAAACCATTAACTATATTGACCTCTCAATTAAAAAATGAAGAACATGAGATTAATAATAATGTTATTATTGTTACTAGTGGTAATAATAATATTAAGAATGAAAAGAATAATGAAGAAGACACTAGATTGTCTATTTGATGTAATATTGGGTCCCTATAATATTATATGTTATTTATGATTATAAATGTGTGGTGATATAATAATATTATGGGTTTATATATGTCATTATCTCTTACAATTTGTGAATGTGCAAATAGTTTACATATGTACTTTTTTGGTCATGTTTAGCTTAATTAACTATTTATTTCGTCACTACATTCTCTTACCAAACAAATATTCTCTTTATCTTATTAAAATTCAAATATTTAATAATTGTTTTCTTAATTATTTGTGATCTACACTTTGTTTAACACTTTAAACAAAAAAAGGTTATCTAATTGTTTGTTTTGTTTGCCACTATTCTATTCCTTTTTGTATTTAACTATGAATTTGTATATATGCTTGAAATGCCTTTACAACTACTAAAATTAAGATGTTAGGAACGATAATGTTAAGACTTATAAATAACGAAATTAATCAATTAACTATTTTATCTTTATAAAAAATTTATATAAATCATTTTCTAGTTCACATTGTTTTCTAAACTAAAATGAATTTCAAATTATGAAAGTATTCATTAATTTAAAAAAAATATTTTCATGAAAAGCTGTTATTTTTAATCATAATTATAGATTTTATCATGATCTATTTTTATTGGGGGATTTGCAAAAATGCCCTCATTCAAGCATTTTTTGCAAAAATGCTCTAATCATGCATTTTTTGCAAAAATACCCTAACATTATATCCAACATTATAAGTGGTATACCCTCACACTTTATGAAAAATTTGGAAAAATGTATTCAATTAGGGCATTTTGCATAATTGATTTTTAGAAAATTTCATCATTCAAACAATTTTTTGCAAAAATGAGTATAATTGATAAATCATATAAAAAAGACACATTTGCAAAAAATGTTTGAATTAAGGCATTTTAGATAATTACTCAATTTTATTTGGGTGATCGTAAAAATTATAAAGAAAATTGTTATTACTGGTAACGGTAAAATAAATCAATATAATGTTTTGTTGAATAAAATAGGGCCAATAAAATGGGCCTATACTTTATTAGAGTCATTGTCTTTAATTATTGGGCCTATAAAGTTTAATTGATGGGCCCAATAAGAAATAAGAAGACTCTCGTAAGACCGCCACGTGTTAGCCGACATCATCCTAGCTGGCAAACGAGACATCACTTTACCCACTTGCTAGGCACAGTCCAAGGAACCACCACGTAAGCATAATGGACCCCACACTCACTTTTTCTCCATACGTGACCTTTACACACGAGAAGAGACTTATGGCTGAGAAAATAAAGTGCAGTATCAGCCATTAGATTCTCACCACGTGTCGACCTAACGTAACTTCTCATTTTTTTCCATTTATACCCTTGATGCTTTTCAGCCTCAAATAATAATTACAATAAATACATAAAATTAGGGGAAAAATGTTGTGGCTGAGATTGTTTCTGAACGGTTTCCTCTTTCAGTCTTCTTCAGCTCAAAAATAGTCTTACCCTTCACTATCGTCTTCTTCTTCTTCATACTCTGTGATTTTCTCCGATCTATTTGCTTTTCCGATTTCAATGCTACAGGAACGATGAATATTCCGACGAATTTCTTATGACCTTATCTAAGTTTCCAAATCGGATTTAGTAATTTGCTTCTTTATGGCTGTTCTCAAGGGTATGAGTTTCTCACCCTTTAGTTTGCTGAGAAATAGATTCATGAAATTAGTGTATTTTAGCTCTAGATTGGTATGATTACAGAGGAATCGCGAGGTTTTAGGTCTTTTGAATCGTAGATTGATTTTAGGTTAAGGTTTAAGAAACAGAGGTTGTTTACTGATTTGATGTTTCTTTTGTTGTTAAGGTTTTCGATTCAACGGATTCGTTTGGGTGAGGATTTTGAGAAGAGGGAATTCTTTTGAGTTCTGCTGGAGAAGCACCTGTTTCACGGTGGACTTTGAAAAAGATTTCTCTTGGATTCAAATCTCTCTTTATTTATCAAGTTACAAATATGCAAATTAGTAGTGTTGCTTTTTTATTGATTTTTTTTTTTTATTGTAGAAGAAAGTAAAGAATCGACTTCAGATCTCTACTGAATTGTCGTTAAACTTTCTCTTTTTGCAGTAGCTCTAGAATCTAAACAAGTTTTTTCAACTAGAATAACCACAACGGCTTTGCTATTTGGACGGTTTGATGTTTGGGGAGATCATAGATGGTTTCTTTATTATACGTTACTTATTAGAGAGGATTTGAAGCAGCGGAAGCTGCTAAGGTCCGGTTATGGACGCAAATACATCTGGAGAAGAGTTACTAGCTAAGGTAAAACTATACATAAGATAAGGTTAATTTTTTCACAATTTGAGATATGGATTGTTGTGTTAAGATGTGGATTTTGGTTGATGTTGTTAGGCAAGAAAGCCATATACAATAACAAAGCAACGAGAAAGATGGACAGATGATGAACATGATAGGTTTCTAGAGGCCTTGAGGCTTTATGGAAGAGCCTGGCAGCGAATAGAAGGTCGAAAACTTGCTTTTTGAATTTCGTTGTATTCGATCTTTGTAGCAGAAAGATTATGCTTCTTGCTTAGTTTTTTTATCTCCTCTTGATAGGAGGTACCTCTCGTCTCTTCTTCTCTTTTGTTTTCATTTGTGTGTGCAGAACATATCGGGACAAAGACTGCTGTACAGATCAGAAGTCATGCACAAAAGTTCTTTACAAAGGTAAGCTGTGTAGACTTAATCTTTGTTAGTGATTGCCTATATAAACTTAATAGACGTTACCTATCTACCGTCTGTGTTCTGCACATAGATGTTCTCTTCTGCATAGATTTAATCATTTAACTAGTGAAACTTGGTGTCCAGGACCTCATGGAAGTCATCCTGTCTTGCTAGGTAGAGTTCTTTGTCTCTGAGAAAATCAGTAGGCTTGTCTATGAAGTACAAATTAGAGGACTAAAACATCAGTCTGTGAGGCCATAAGGCAGGTCAAAAAGTAACATAACGAGCATTTTGTTACACAAGTGTCCGGTGTCTGATAGCACTAAAGTGAATGAAAGGTCTATAGCCATTATGTGGTGTAATGTTGAAGTGAGATAATGGGTTTGCATTGATTCTCTTAGCCATTCAAAGGGAAACATCTCTCCCAAAACCCCTACCCTCTATAGGACAGGACATGAAGTAACTGTGTCGTCTAGACCCCCTCTCCCCGAACAATTCGGGTGAGTATAAAAACTCTGAACCTCGGTGCAATTTCGTGAATCTTAGCTCATTAACTCATGAATCTTAGTTCATCCCCCCTTTGGAGACTCATAGTTTTGGTTATTTTCAGCTGGAAAAAGAGGCTCAAGCTAAAGGCCTTCCAGTTTGTCAAGCTATGGATATAGAAATTCCACCTCCTCGGCCTAAAAGAAAACCCACTACTCCTTATCCTCGGAAGCCTGGGAATGGTGCATCTTCGTCTCATCTATCATCAGCAAAAGATACAAAACTTGTGTCGTCAGCCTCTTCGTCACGTTGTACTCAGACGTTATTGGATTTGGAAAAACCGCCATTTACTGAGGTTCAACTCCATGATCTCTCTCTCTTCCTTCCATTTTTGTTTCTTCCTTGTCATAAATTAGTTATGTTTTTCTGGTTAGAAGCCCACTGGAGTCCAGAAAACATCAACAGGAAAAGAAAATCAAGATGATAACTGCTCAGGGATTACTACCCGCCCCCATGAAGCTCATTGTTCTTCGATTTCATCGGTGAATAAATATCCCTTGCCAAAGAAAGTGAATCCAGGGAATCCTACCACATTCATGGAATCTGAACAGTCTCTAAGAAAGGTATAATATAGTAATCCAAGAGCTTGATGCTGTATTTGAAGTTCAATAGCGTCAATAAACTTGCTTTTCCGATTTTCAGCAGGCAAGTCCTGATAATGGAACAAATAAAGCTTCAAACTTGGACAACTCGTGTTCCTCGAAGGATAATGCAGTTCAAGATATTCCCAAGACGAACAAAGACAGAGATGGGGACGTTGATAATGGACCACCACATAGCATGCAAAACTTGATGTTTACATGCTCTCAAAATCCTCCAGGTATGATATCTCAAGACTTGATGTTTCATCCCATGGGAGAAGTAAATGGACACTCTGGTTCCTTCACAAATCCAGCTACATCATCTGCTACTCAACATCAAGATAATGTCTTTAGATCTTTTCATCAAGCGCCTCCAGCTTTTCACCCTGCTGCTTTTAACCCTGCGTGCCATACTCAGGATGATTACCGTTCATTTCTCCAGATGTCAACTACATTCTCCAATCTCATTATCTCATCTCTCCTACAGAATCCTGCAGCTCATGCTGCAGCCACTTTTGCTGCTTCCTTTTGGCCTTATGCAAATGTTGGAAGTTCTGGAGATTCATCTACATCTACCAACCAAACTGATGGAACATTTCCACCTAGGCAAATGACATCACCTCCGAGTGTAGCTGCAATAGCTTCTGCTACCGTCGCTGCTGCAACTGCTTGGTGGGCTGCTCATGGACTCCTTCCTGTTTGTGCTCCCCTCGCATGCCATCCCATACCGACTGCTACCGTTCCACCTCCAGGATCTGGTGAAACAACAATGACTGAGTCCGGTAAAAACGAGACAACAACTACAATTGAAAATGCTGAAGAACTGGTCAGAAAACAAAGCAAAGCTCAGGAAGATCAAAACTTGGCTTCAAAATCTCCAGCTTCATCATCTGACGACTCAGATGAAACTGGAATAACAAAGGTAAATACTGACTCAAAGACTGAAAAGGAAGAAGTCGTTGCTGTACATGATTCAAACACAACTCAGAAAAAAAGACCAGTGGACCGCTCCTCATGTGGCTCAAACACACCTTCAGGGAGTGATGCCGAGACAGACGCATTAGAGAAGGTTGAGAAAGATAAAGAAGATGTGATGGAGATGGATACAACAAATCAGCCAGCTCTTGAGTTAAGTAACCGCAGGACTAAAATCAGAGACAACACCAACCCAACTACTGATTCATGGAAAGAAGTTTCTCAAGGGGTAAACCAATAACCTTATCCACAAAAAAAACCAAAATTTTTGATTCACAAAAACTAACATTTTCTTTCAAAATTATCAGGGTCGTCTTGCGTTTCAAGCTCTCTTTGCAAGAGAAAGACTCCCACAAAGCTTTTCACCTCCACAAAACGCAGCAGATAAAGAGAAGCAGAATCAAAACAACATGTCAATGCCATTGGTTTCAAACAACAATAACCAAGATTCTGCTGATCAAGAAAGGTTAGTAATGATCGGTAATGTACCGGGGAAAAGTCTTAAAAGTAGACAAACAGGGTTTAAACCGTACAAAAGATGTTCAATGGAAGTAAAGGAGAGCCAAGTTGGGAACACAAACAATCAAAGTGATGAAAAAGTCTGCAAAAGGATCCGATTAGAAGGAGAAGCCTCTACATGAAAGAGAGACTTTAAACTTTAAAAGGTAAAGAAAAAAAATCTCTTATAAGTTTTGAGTCAAAAGTCTTATCCAGATTTTACCAATATCTTAGTTTATTATTAATTGTTTCTTTAGATCTTTTTCTTTCCTTGATAGATTCATCAGAACATTCCATTGGCCATGTCAGTTTCTGTACCATGTTCTTGTCTCTATGTGTGTTGTCTGTGTCTATGTCTGCTACTTTGGTTCATGTCTCTTTCTCTGATGCTACTGTTAATTAACCATTTAAATGCATCTTTTATTGAATACTTTATATGAGATATGATAACTGTTTATAATGATTATAAGTTATTTCATTGTCTTGTGTTTTGTTCCACAATGCTTCTCTTTTGTTCTTTGTTTTTTTTAGCTTGAAAAGGTGTTCAATTGGTTATATTTCACACAGGTTTTTAGTCACAATTGGGGTTATTTTATTAAAATATTGGGTTAATTGAATTTTGCAGAATTGTGTGATTCATAAAAATGTGTAAACTATTTAAATATTGTTACTTTTTGTATTAATTTCTATTTATTTGATTGCAAAATAGAATTTAGTTTTGTAATATATATTACAAAACAGAGTGTTCGAGTGCTAATATGTAAATGTTGGAAATTTGAGGGCGTTTTGGAATAAAAGAGAGTATTGAGTATTAATATGAAAATAAACATGACTAAAAGACCAAAGAAAAACTAAAGAGTGTTGGAGCGTTGATATGTAAATACTGGAAATATGAGGTGGTTTTGAAATAAAAGAGAGTTCAAGTATTAATACGAAAACAAACTTAACTAAAGGATCGAAGAAAAAATAAAAAGTGTTGGAGTAATATATAAATATTGAAAATACTAGAGTTTTTCGGAAATATTGGGTAACAAAAAAAAAGTATAAAAGAATATATATATAATAGTAATTTTTAGTCCCAAAAAATATATATAATTAATGAATAAATCTGAAATATATGCATTTAATTATGACGCATAAAAAACAATATAATGAAAACAACAAAAAGTCATCTGACGCGCTCATTTATTATCATTTTCTTGTTTTTGCAAAAAAATCACTGAAAAGTTGTGGACTTCTTTTGATGCAACGCGCGCTACGCGTTATGGGTGCGCGTGGGTTTCATGTTTCACACGTATATGCCTGCTCTGCATTAATGTATAAAACGGGCTTAACTAACATAATCACGTCTGGACTATTTTAATAATTAAGCCCATTAATTTATAAAACGGATTTAACTAAAATAATAATGGATGGGCTATTTTAATAATAAAGCCCATTAATTTATAAAACGGGCTTAATTAAATAATAGCATCTGGCCATAAAGGTAAATTCTATAAATATTTAGTTTCTCTTTATATTCAAACATATCTTTTATAATTTGTGTGCTAATTAAGGTAAAAAGTCTGAAAAAGGGGAGTATTTAATATTATCTAAAAAAATGGAATCTTGAATAAAATTCCAAAATTCGTTAAAAAAAAAAATAACAATTTTTTTAAAAACCTGATCCGAATTTCTCGCAATTAAATTACTATAAACACATTCCACACAAAGCAACCAGCTTTTTCTCACTTTACTCTCTACCAATCTTTCTTCATCCTCAAAATCGTCTCTTCTGTGTTCTTCCCTATCCAAAGGTAATCAAAGTTCCATGTTTTTTCGATTTTTAATCATCTGGGTTTGACGCAAAATGCAATCTTTAATCTAGGGTTATAAAGAAAGCATCTTATGGTAATACCATTGATTTTGATTTTGATTTTGCGGAGTTATTGAGATGTAATCAGCATAATCATCGTTTTGCACTTGTGGGGTCTGATTTGCTTTTTCGATTAAATCTAATTTGATCAGGAACTATTTATGAATGCAAAAAATGGCTGAAATGAGACCCCTTTAGATTCGAACATTTATGAATTTTGATTGTGTATTCTCTGTTATCAGATGAGTGAAGCAAAGAAAGAGAATGAATCTGATAAGCTTAAAAATCCTACTCCTCGTTTAAACGAGAGGATTCTCTCATCTTTATCAAGAAGATCAGTAGCTGCACATCCATGGCATGATCTTGAAATTGGTAAACACTTATCTTCAAATCTCATCTTAATTTTGGGATCTTATCACTAAAATCATTACATTTACAGGACCTGGAGCTCCACAGATCTTCAATGTGGTAAGTTTCTAACCTCTTAAAAAATCCTCAATTTTCTGAATCTCTTTTACAA
This sequence comes from Aethionema arabicum, assembly GCA_000411095.1. Classification (NCBI taxonomy): domain Eukaryota; kingdom Viridiplantae; phylum Streptophyta; class Magnoliopsida; order Brassicales; family Brassicaceae; genus Aethionema; species Aethionema arabicum. The sequence continues at coordinate 318,772 of KE151742.1, read as the reverse complement.
ATTTCATGAAAAATGTTAGGTTGTTGAAATCACAAAAGGAAGCAAAGTTAAATATGAACTTGACAAGAAAACAGGACTCATCAAGGTAAAAAAAAAAATCTAATTTGATGAATCAATTGATCATATTTTCACAAAATCATTCATCGATTTCGATTTTTTCTCTTAGGTTGATCGGATTCTGTATTCATCAGTTGTTTACCCTCACAACTATGGCTTTGTTCCTCGCACTTTATGTGAAGATAATGACCCCATTGATGTTCTAGTCATTATGCAGGTAATGAATCTTATCTTACCCCTCATTGAAATCATTTCTTAGAATACTTCATCTTAATGTTGAATTTGTTTTTGTGGTAGGAACCTGTTCTTCCTGGTTGTTTTCTCCGTGCTCGAGCTATTGGTTTAATGCCCATGATTGATCAGGTAGCTTAAAGGTTCTGTTTCTGTAATCTTCAAATCCTTTAGATTCTTGAAGATATGAAAAATGGTGTTTTGTTGATGTAAATTGTAGGGTGAGAAAGATGATAAGATCATTGCAGTTTGTGTTGATGATCCTGAATACAAACATTACACAGACATCAAAGAACTTCCTCCTCATCGTCTCTCTGAAATTCGACGTTTCTTTGAAGATTACAAGAAGAATGAAAACAAAGAAGTTGCAGTCAATGATTTCTTACCTTCTGAAAACGCCATTGAAGCAATTCAATACTCAATGTAAGTTTTTCTCTCTCTCTCTCTCTGGCTTTTTCAAATCAAATCTGTGATTTTAAGCTTTAAGAAAAAGCAAATTTGTGTGATTTATCTACAGGGACCTTTATGCTGAATACACCACAGCTTTAAACAATTCTTCTACCTCTTGATTTGATTCCATTTACAGGGACCTTTATGCTGAATACATCCTCCATACCCTCAGGCGTTGAAGATAATCATCATCACAAATCTTCCCCAAAATCTTTACATTTTTTGCATATTCAATAACAAAAACCATCTGGTTATTCATCTTATTTTATACATTCTCTGCAATTTTTCCTTGTAAAAACTTGATCTTTCCTTAATCTAATTTCTTATTTTGATTCATAGATCATACTTTTACCCATTTTTGCTCAATTTTCACCGATTTACCAACTAATTTCATCGATTACAGAACAATGGTTTATAGAACAATGGTTTTTTACTGATTCAATAAGAATCAAGAACAGGTTTTAGTTAAGAGCTGAAGTAAGAGAAGAGCAGCAGAATCTTTAGCCTTTTTAACACTTGGCATTGCTTCTCCAATACACTCATCACTCCATCCTCCTTCACTTGTGTTCACTCTTACACCAAACGTGAACCTCTTCGCATGTGCTGGTCCACCTTCTTTCACACACCTGCAAACCACCAGATCATTACCCACCACACCATTAAAATCAAACCTTTATCATCACAAAGTCTAGTCCTTATGCTATTTACCTGTAAGATGGCATTGGCCAATTCTTTCTTAAACATATATCGTTCAATGTTTGTCTTGTAAACGTTTGATTCCCGTTCTTTTTCTTCCCGTTTTCGTCGTGAAACTCAACAATGATCTTGTCTTGAGCACATTTCTCTTTAACTTCTTTCTCTTTTAAAGCTGCGAGTGCATTCCTTGCAGCTAATTTTTGAGCCATTTTCTTCTGTGGATTCTGTGCAACTCCTACTTGTATACCGTCGATAAAGACTTCAACAGTTGCGGTGTTACCACTTCGAGAAGCTTTATATTCTAATCCTTCAGCTTGTTGTTGACAACGCTCTTGTAGCTCGCGAACTGGATGCATCGGAAGTGTTTCAGGTGTTACCATTGGTTGCAATAGAGGTTCAAAGACCTGAAAACATTCATGGAAAACTCAGAACCTCGAAAAAAGATAGTTCTGAACTATTTTCGTTTAACAAAAAAACCGTTCAACTATCAAAATGGTTCTTTAAACCCGAAATTTGATAAACCGGATATTTTAAATCAAAATTAAACCATAAAACACAAAATTAAACTCTATCTGAAAAATTAAACGTAAGAATATAATTGAAATTTGAGTTGATTATATTGTTATTTCAAGTTTAAATTTAAGATTTCAGTTTAAAAACCTCGGTTAAATTCAGGGTTTAAAAAACAATTTTGATAGTTGAGAGGCTTATACTACGATTAGGGTATTTTAGACCCTGAATTATTTATGTTTGGTGTAAAAAACCATCAACTATCAAGATTGTTTTTTAAACCCTGAACTTTTATAAAAAAGTTTTTAAAGTTCGGGGATTAAAAAAACCATTTTGATAGTTAAGAGTTTTCTTCAACAAATGAAAATAGTGGAGAGTTTAAAATATCAAAATTTCCAGAGAAAAAAACCGAAACGGAGTCAGATTTGAATCTACTAGAAACAAAAAACTAACCTTCCAAGCAACAATTGTATCTTTTCCACTATCAAGAAAAATTGCACCTGCAATTGATTCAACAATGTCTCCAAGTACTTTAGGTGCTTTACAATCTCCTAAACCAAACGAGTTAAACCCCGGTTTCGACGACTCTGTCTGAACTTCCTTCACAAAATCCCGAATCTACAAAACAAAACTCATCAAGACAACCTCTGAAACAACCTAAGCACAGTAAAACATTCAATTACCTGTTTCTCAAGGGCGCTAGATCCATGGCGAAGATGTAAATGCAGCTTATGTTTAACCGCAACACGCGCAAAGTTCTCATTGTTAACAGCAGCAGCTCGCAGATCGGTTAATCGACCAGGAGGAAGACTAGTGTATGTGAAGAACAAGTGTCTTGTGATCAAAAGATCCAAGACAGCATCACCTACAAACTCCAATCTCTGATAACAAGAAACACCTGAAGAAGGTCTTGAAGCATGTGTTATGGCTTCCACTAAAAGACCTTTCTCTTTAAACTCAAACTTTAAAGCTTTCTCTAAACCAACAAAATCTATACTCTTCAATACACTCTCTGGTACATGAACCGGTTTCACTTCGATTTCGGTTTGTTCATCTTCATCTTCATCTTCATCTTCAACTTCAATACCAATCCATTTCATTAAATGATTCGCAGCGATTTTACCTCCTTCGACATAATAAACACCAATCAAAGCTTCAACAACATCAGCTAATGTTTTACTAGATAATACTCTATATGAACTTAAATCACCCTCTAATTCACCATCTTCCATTTCTCCATCTTCAAATTGCGATTTCTCTTCATCGAAAAACGAAGAACAAGATCCTTCTTCTTTTGTATCTTCGTCAAAAACCGGTGGTACTCCCGGAGCAGCCCATCTCGAAGGAGCGAAACGATCCGCTTGGATATATGATTGTAACCCTTTAACTAATGCATACTGATAAAGTACCATGTTACTAACCATTTGTTGTCTCATTCTTGTAAGCTGTCCCTCATGTTTTTGAGGATGTTTTAGAAACAGAAATCGACTTACGACCCATTTTAAATACGCATCGCCTAAAAGCTCAGCTCTTTCGTAACAAAACGTTTCTTGACACGACGCCGCTGTTAAGGCTTCAAGAATCTTTAACACATTACAAAATCAAGATCAGTAAAAAGGACAAAAGAACAACACTAAGTGTTAAACATAAGACTTTGACTTTACCTTTGAAGTGGGGATAGGATAGTTTATCAAATTCTTGAGCTGAACTGCAAGCAACATACTTTCGATTCTTCTCATTATAGAAGGTAATCGCTGAGCACCGCGGACAAGAGAACCCGAAAGCGGATGCACAACACATAATTCAGGTGGAAGAAATACATAATATGTCTTATCAAGAACTGCTTCAGATTCACCTTCTTCACAAACGCAAAGCGAAAAACAGTTAGTTAAAAGTTAGTTAGGTATAGTAACATAACAAACAAATCTCAAAGACCGAACCTTTAAACTAACCTGTCTGCTCAAATCGTGGCGAAAGAAGGTTCTTACAATACGAAACACCGCGTCCTTTGATCAAAGGTTGTTGCTTACAGCTTAAATCAACTCCATACCTGAGAAATTGAAACTCTTAATGATCTCTGTTGAACAAATTAGTCGAATATTTCAAAAGATTTGAGTAGAATGTATTGTTTCTTACTTTTGTTTGTAATAATCTGCATAAGTACTATACTCCAAAGGACCAAGATATCCTTCTTTCCTTGGAAATGATGTTTCACCACTCATATCATAACAAATAGAATCAACGTAAAATCGCTTCCCCGAATGTGCCGCAGTCACGATTTTCCCGGTAAGTTCTTCCGCAACCATAAACCCATCAGCCATCATCAATTTACCATCTGATAACTTCTCTACTTCCTCATCTCTTACAGGTAACAATCCTGAAGCTCTCACGACGTTGAAAGACGCAACAGCTCCTCTAATACCATAAGTTGGATGAGATTTTACAATGTTGTGACGAAGTTTACCAAATCCATATTCTCTTCTATCTCCACCAAGTGTTCTTTCATTAGTTCCGAGATAAACATCAGGCCGAGCTCTCTGCAACGGGTTATCCCACGCCGAGGTTTCGGTAATTTTATGAACTAATTCCCAATTGATTCCTTTTACAGGTTCTGTAGATTTATTGTCTGCAATAGGAACAAACAAATAGGCCTTTGCAAGATCCCATGGTGTTGTCGACGGTTCAACATCAACATCTAACACTATACTCATCAATCTTACATGAAAGTCTTTAAGCAACGCTAGCTGTGTAAAATAAATACCAAAATTAACATAAATTACACACAAAAAAGTAAGAGATTTTGTTGTCAATTTCCTAACCTGGCTTTCTGTAATATCAATTGAGCCTTTGAAGATAAGAGATGCTTTAGTGATCATGGCCCGAGCAACATAAAGATCCATAGACATCGATAATACCTGCGAAAAATCGATAAAATTGTTACAGATTTCGAGATTCTGAGATCATGAAGGAGATGAAATCACAACAAACCTCTGCATCCAGCTCACTGCCAAAAAGAACGGCAAATTCTGAAACTTCTGTTAAGAATGGATCTTTTAAAGTTCCGGAATTCACGCATTTTATACTATACATATATAAATTAACTAGCTTTGAGCTCTCTGAACAATCTTTCCCTGATACAATCCATTCTCCCTGTAAAATCGTCGAAAAATAAGAACCAAATCAAGCTATAAAACGACACCTTTAACAGTTTTTTTTTGTAGGTTAGTTAAACCAAGGGAATAATTGTATTTTAGACCCTCAATTATCTCCCTATAGTGAAAAAAATCTTCGACAAGCAAAATGGTTTTTTAAACTCTAACTTTGATAACCGGATTTTTTAAACCCTACCAAATTTTTAAAACTTGAACATAAACTAAACCATAATCTCAAAAGTTAACACCAGAAAATATAATCCAAATTTGGATTGATTATACTAAATTTGAGATTTTGGTTTAAAAACTCGGTTATTAAATTTTAGTGTTTAAAAAAACCAGTTATCAAAGTTCAAGGTTTAAGCAACTACTTTGATAGTTCAGGTTTTTTTCACCAAACAGAGATAGTTTATGTTGTAAAAATACCATAATATCTTAAACTAACTTTACCTTAAGTATATCTGCAACACCTTCAGGATAAAACTCTCTATGTCTAGCAGTTCCGGGAACTGGTTCACCTTCATCATCAAGATCCGCTTTCTCGACATCGTGACCACTTCCTTTATCCGGTAATAGCTGATCAGTAAATGCCCCCATTTCATGTAGTTTCTTGCAAGCAGCTAAACATACAGTCTACATATCAAACACACATAAATCAGGGCTCAAAAACATCGAAAGAAAATAGCAAAAAAATTAAAGAAAACAAAACTATTTAAAGTCCACCTGTTGTGCAAGGGTTTTCGAAGTGCAAATTGGACCGTCGAGTACTTCAAAAGGTGCATTACAAGGGAGATGAAGCCTACACGAATACTCTGCGTGACCTCCCGGCTTTTCGTGAACTTCCATACTAAAATGAGGCTGAAGAATCGCGTATCTAAGCAACATCGAGACAACAATCAATCATTTTTTCGCAGAAAACGTTCATTACAAAAGACGAAAAAAGTGTTTTCAGGTAAAATTACCTATCACCAGGAAGCTGAGAGCAGTAGAAAAAAATCAGACCAACCGCGGCATTCAAGCTAACCTTAGCACCAGTTGTCTCCACTTCATAAACTGTACCAGGTACAGGATCCATGGAGATTAACCTTGATGTATCTTTAAGATGACTAAGATCAGTTCTTTCTATTGCTTCTTTTCGCAAAGTCTCCTCACTATTCCTCGCATTCCTTAGAAATGCTGCATGAGATGCATTATCCCTACATGCAAAAACGACGATTTTAACATAAATAGTACTGATTTCTTAACAAGTTTTAAGCTTTCTTCTCTACCTCTCAACCATGAGTATATAGTCTGAACCAGGCTTTCTTGCCCGACCCCGCGACTGAATATACGCTAAAACCGTCTTCGCGAGATCAAAACGCATAACAACATTACATTGCCTAATATCAAGTCCTTCCTCAGCAACACTTGTAGCAACCAACAATGTAACCTATAACAATAAGAGGATATAACATAAGATCATACTTCTTTACTCTCATAAGAAACAAAAAGAAACAATTTTTCTTACGTGTCCATCTCGGAATTTGGATATTGTATCTTGCATTTGAGATGATTTCATTTCTTGACTGTTGTTATGTCCGATCATGCTTGCACAACGTATAAAACCAAGTGAAGGTAGCTCAGCGAAAACCTTTGGAAGAACTAAAGCAGCAACCACTCTTTCAACGAAAACAATAGCACGAAATTCCGCCGTGTGCTGATACTTGAGAAGCATTTTGATCAATGTCTGAACTTTCGGCGTAACTTTCCCATCAGCAACCGCGGCACCTATGACTTCATCTACATGCTCACCTCCAGATACAACTAAACCATACACGAAAAACAAACCAAAACATTGTTTAAAATCAGGAAAATGGTTTTTCAAACTTTGATAACCGAGTTTTTTAAACCAATAGCTAGATACTTAAGATCAGGGTTAAAACTCACCGTGATCATCAGGAAGCTCTCCTTCTTCGATCTCATCGCAAATACCGTTCTCCTGCGTATTGCCATTTTCCGGTTTACTAACATCAACAACCTTATCAGCAGCAGCTCCTTCCACAAGCTCACATTGCAAAAGTGACACAACTTCACTAAGATAAGACTCTTGAAACTTCACATCAACTTGAAAATTCACCCGCTCGTCATTTTGCAACGCTGTCAAGAACGATTGCGCCACCTGAATCACAAACAAGTAATGTAACAAAAAATTGACTTTCAATAACTAAAACTGTTGTACATCACATTTTGTTACCTTGTAAGCACACCATTGACCTAATTCCGCAAGTGCATAGTTAATAGCTCTTAATTTATGAATTAAATTAGCAGCTCCATCACTTTCTGTTCTCTCGGAAACACCATAAACTTGTCGTAATTCGTCTTTCCCTCCCGCATCTCTAGCTCCCATAAACTGCCATTTGCTTTTCCTCGAACTCGCCTGCGCAGCTTCCTCAACAGCTGCAATCATCTGCTTTATTTTCTCATGAAGAGACCACATTGTAGCAGCTTTATCATATTCAACCACAATTTCTGAAGGCATTGGTACATGTTTCTCTAATTCCTTTCGATCTTTTATCGTGCAAACCGTTGAATCCAACTTCGTTTCAAGATTACGTATCTTTATTGCACAATCTACTTGACTCGAAACACCTACATAACAACCAAAACATTATAAATCCAGACATTAAGCAGACATTAAAAACAACTTCGTACCCTTTAGATTAACAGGCGATGCAGTCATTCCAAAGATCGATGGTCGTTTTTCCTTAGGAGTTGTGTGGTAAAACTCCGACATTACTAGAGAATATGGATGTTTCTTAACAGCGTGATGACATTCGTCGAGTATAAGAAGATTAATCCATTCCATTTTAATAATGCTATGTCTCAATATATTCAAGAGAATTTGTGCAGTCATTACAAGAACCTGCAGAGGAAAAAACCAGTAAATTTCAAGAACTTAATTTCATAAAAAAGATAAAAGTTAACATCGAAAACAAAACCTGTTTAGATTCAAATTCGCGCTGCCATCTTCGAGCATCCCAAAAATCTTGTCCCATTTCACCACAATAATGTCCAACTTGAAAACTAGTTTGGTTTCGAATCACTTCAGCTTGCTGAAAAAACATACAGAAATCATCAAACAAAACCGAAAAAACAACTTTTTCGCATTCTCAAACAATAAAATCAGCTATTAGGTATTAACCTGATAAACCAAAGGGACTTTAGGGACCAAGAACACTGCAAGCATTTTCTTATTCTTGTTCATCAAATCCTTATGAACACTTTTCATTAACAGAATCGCGATAAGTGTCTTTCCTGCACCGGTCTCAAGAAAAGCTATCGTATTTTTCGCTTTAGCTTGTTCAAGAACATCTAATTGGTATCTACGAGCTTGTTCTTCGACAACTTTCTCCTTTTTATGTTCCTGAGGCTTATTCTCCTCCTTCTTTACATCGCGTTCTTGATTCTTATCGCTTTCTTTCTTAACTTCTTTTTCGTGATCAGCTTCCCATGTTCCAGTCCTATAAACTAACTCATTTGTTCCAACTTTATCCCTCTCCCAATAACCTCTAAGCTCCCTAAAACTATCTCTTCTCTTATTAATATTACCATTATCACCTTCGAAATCCCAATTTCGAGACCTTTTCCTACTTTGAAACCTATCTCTATCCTTAGAATAACCTTGTCCTCTACAAACCTTAACTCTCTTCCTAACTATCTCGCCTTCTTCAACATTACTCTTTCTTTTAACACAATTCTTATGCAACCCATTCTCTCTAACCTTACCAACATTGCAACTCTCTGTAACTACATCACCATTGTTGCTGTGATTATGATCTCGTGGGATTTTGATTTCTGGTAAGCCTTCACCATTCTTAATACTATCTAAAATGTGATCAATTCCACCAAAGAAATCATTGTTAACTCCATTATCAATAGATTCATCAACGAGAACAGAAGGGTCAAAATTAGCTACAAGATCATCAATAAGATCACAAGAGATGTCTTCACAAGCATCTAACCAATAAGAAGGTTTAGGATTATTATCCTCTCCTCCTTCTCCACCTCCAGAAACCCTAGTTTTATCCTCCATTACCATAAGTATTTCAGATTAAAAAAATCAAGCTCACTCAACAGTAATTTTTAGACAAAACCCATAAAAAAATCTCAAGAATCGGTGAAAACCCAGAAGAGGAGAGAAGAGAAAATGAGCTAATTTGGGGACAGATTAGGGTTAGATAGACCGTACGAAACACACCAAAAAGTAGCAATTTTTTTCACGAAGAAAGAGCTGCAAAAACCCTAAGACTATGAAAATATAAAAATTGATTTTGATTTATAAAAATAAATTGAAGAAATTAAATGCGGCAACCATTAGAAAAGTGTGTTTGATTCTAAGAAACCACGGTCTATCGATCCCTACTCTGTTTCCTCTCTTCTTCTTCTTCACCTCCTCTTTTTCTCTCTCTCTCACTATTTCTCTGCTCTGCTCTCTCCACTTGCTGGTTTTTACTTTTTATATTCTCAGTTTTTATTTATTTTGTAAAATTATAGAATAATAAATAAATTAAAAAGACCCTAAAAGCATAAAGATAATTAACTTTCTTTATGGGGAAAACTAAAAAAAATAACTTTCTTTACTTGAGAACATTTGTTAATTTATTTATTTATTCTTCAACCCAGAAATTTCACGCGTATTTTATTAGGGGTGAGCACAAATACCCGTTACCCGTCTTCGATCCGTTACTCGACTCGTACCCGTCTTAAAAAAAAGGATACTCGTAACGTCCGAGTCGAATAACAAGTATTAGATTAGAATTATCCGCGGGTAAGGGTCGGATATCAAATATCAACATTTTTTTCACTATCCGCCTCGTACCCGTTATATTACCCGACCCATAGATACCCGTTTAAGTTTTATCATAATACATTTATTATATTTGATATTAATCACATATAATATATTAAATTTAATTTGCAATGTAATATAATTATCCAATTGGAATGGATATATGGATAATGACATCGTAATTTCATATTTTATCAAATCTAATCTATCTAATATATTATAAGTAACAATTTTACCGTAATGCAATATTTGAATTTATAAGTTATTTTCGTTTTTTTTAATAAATATTTATTTATATTTTGTAAGTTAGAATATATTAAACATATATATTGTTATGTATAAAATGAGATCAACAAGTCGAGTCGGGTAATTAATGGGTACTCGTAAAATTTAAGGGTACCCGTTTTTTCGACTACCCGTTTTTTTCAAGTCGGGTACAAGTATATGTTTGTGGTTACCCGTGCAGATCGAATCGGGTAACAAGTATGGCAAAATTTAAGGGTACCCGACCCATGTCCACCCTTATATTTTATAATCTTAGAAAATTATAGAAATTTTTTATCGAAATCATTATTAATTATTAAAAGAAAATATATTGCAAGATTTGATATTTTTACATATTGAATAGTATGTTTTATTTAGTCCTTGATAAGAATTCATTTATTAGTCATTAATTCTAACTAAATCTAGAATATATATCGACGAATTGTAAACTTTTTAATTAATTTCTTAAGTAATGAAATATTTATGGGGAAAAAGTAATTTTTTTTTTCAATTTAATGTGTGTTGACTCTATGGTTAGATTTTGCACGGAAGAGGTGAATAAATATCCCGACCAAGTTCCGCTTTTTTTACCGAAGGTTTCGACCATAAAGATAGTGACATGTGTCAAGTTATAATTGGTTAGTCGGTTCTATTTTCTTTGTTCTTTAGACCGACACGTGTGACCTTTTTTTTTCTATTTAGAAACTGATTAGAGAATCGTAAACCAGAACCTATTCTTTTATTTTTCTTTTTGGTATACATATAATATATATGATATTATCATGAAAATATTTTTCCTTATTTTTTTTCTAAATGAAAGTATTTTTATTTTACATGAAATTAATGACATAAATTATAAATCTGCTGTTAATAATTCCAAATAAATAAAAAGTATCTGATCACTTAATTTAATAATGCATGATAAATAACTTAAATAACATTTTTTGTCAAAACAAATTGTTTGAATTATTTTTAAAATATATAAAATAAAATTACGTGAAATGCGAAAAAAATAATACAGAGTGATACTATTTTTTTTTTCGTTTAGGAAATTTCAACTTCAATTTGTTTTCTTCATATTGATAAATAACCAGAAAAATAATGTTAAATACAAATACATAGTAATATAGTATGCCACGCAAACGAGAAACTTATTGTAAGAAAAAAAAACTAGTTTTCGTATATTTTTATTTTCTTACACTAACTGTATACAAACATATTTCGATATTAGTTCAAGTTATATATTTTGATTGAACTAATTCAACTCAAGATCAACTTGGATTTGAGCTTAGTTGATTGATCAACTTTGCAGGTGAAGACGAACGAAGAAGAAGAAAGAAGAGACGAGGCAGAGCAGAGGAGTTTAGAGAAGAAT